>JASUUD010000015.1:0-290474 GCA_031216285.1 Syzygium syzygioides | reverse complement strand
TGGTGGAGTGTTCCATCTTGAAAGAAACTCTTCCCAGTTTTTAGCCACAGACTTTGTACCCAAGCCTCTTTTTCTTTTCTTGAATTCGAAGTGTGTCTCCTTTGAAAAGTCAAAAATAAAGTTTCAGATTCCAAAGCCAATGGTGGAAGAAGAGGGTCACATGAGATCAGTATTAGGCTATCCAGTAGATGGTGAAAACGAGGCAACGTGCTTGTTAAATCGACGAGGTCCACATATGGAATGATCGATTGATAATTTGAGCAAAGAGAAAATGGCTTGAGGCTCTGAACCCATGTCAAGAGATATTCGATGCAAAAGATGAAATCGCTACGTATGGAGAAGAAAAACATGCACGCAAGACTCATTATTGAAATTACACATTCAATCGGTCATTGGCGTTATTGGCATATTCGCACCGTATATGAAATCTTGTTTGTTGACACATTAATTTTGCTGACAATAAAAAAATGAAATACATCGAATCGATAAAGCTCTAATTAGGCCCAATACTTGCTGATCCATTTAGCACTAGTCCCCTTAATTGCAATCTGGGGCAGACCCATTAATTCTTAGGTTTAACCCTCTCATTAGCAAGGAAGCCTCCCAAGCCCACATATCAGATCAGTTTCCTTCACAGTGATGCAAGAAGATTTCTGAGCTGGAGGCTGATCACAGGCTTTGTTTTGCGTCATTGGAGATTTTCCTCCATTCACAAGCTATGAAAGTCACCGTCGAGCACCGTCCGACGCCGTCGTTCTCCATTACGTTGCCGCCTCGAGTCTCCCCTGTTCTGCTCTGTTCTCTGGTCGAGAAACTGGAACAGCCTTGTTCGCAGTTGAAATCTCGTCGCCGGCTCGAATCTTCACGGGCGAGGCATCCCGAAATTTTCTCTCGTCACTTCGACTGGAAATAGCGACCGAGAGCAGCTCCTCCTCGTTAAGCTCTTCCGCCACCATGTTGGCGTCCCTCATTCGGCCTGTTCTAAAGCACGAGGCGGTCGGCTCCTGGTCATAGTTCCGTCAGCGTCGATTTCACTCGACAACGATTAATGAAGTTCCCGTGGTTGATTCCATCACTAATCACAGCTCTGTCTCCGCTTGTTAACCAGGTAACCTCAAACCCCTTTTGTTCTTTCCAGAGTTCTGAGTCCAAGATCCGCAAATAGGCGTATTAGAAAATCACTTAGAATCATGGCCAATTTTTTATGATTTAGCCTGTCATCATCGTTGATGTACGCATTTTGGATGAGAAAATCACATTATTTCTATGTGTTAAATATGTCTTGAATTTATGTACTCGGTCCGGTTTAGACTCGACCCGACATATTTTGTACGATAGGACTTAGAAAGATCTTCGGCTACCCCCCGAGAAATTTTCGGAAGCTATTTTGCACTGGAGATTTTTTCAGAGAGTTTTGGTGAGCCGTGAGGTTTTGTCTTTGTTTCGACTTCTGAAATTTGTACTCTCTTTGATTATAGTGGAATTTTGTCGTGCCTCGCCCGTGGACGTAGATCACTTCGTGATCGAACCACGTAAATTTCCGGTGTTCTGTTTTACGTTTTCCGCATACGTTTCCAACACTATGTCTATGCTTGCTACTCAATAACGCACACGATTTGCTCGACAAAATGTTTCATAGATATGACTTAGAAATATCTTCGGCTTCCATTTTGATGTGATTTGTGCGAGATACAGTGATTGGTTAGATATTAAAACTGATTTTGATGCACAGTGAGGTTGCCGAGAGCTTTACTGAGCTTGTGTTCCTTTTGTTTTATGTACTGTGTCTTCAACGATGGCCTTCCCGTGGTGATCATCGGCGAGGAAAATAAACGAAAGTTGCCGATATGCATACTACCGAATCTCTGGAAATGTACTTAAATGCCTGAAATTCCCTTGGTAGTTCTTAGCATTCTGGGTACGTTCTGCAACATCGAGACTCTGTCGTCGGAAGGCCAACGGATGCAGATGGTGGTTTGGTGGTGGTCGCCGGTGGTGTGTATGGCTACCCAGCGGTATTGTCGGCGGTGAAGTACACACGTTCATGGTTTGAGGTTTTGGTGTAT
Organism: Syzygium syzygioides; assembly: GCA_031216285.1. Classification (NCBI taxonomy): domain Eukaryota; kingdom Viridiplantae; phylum Streptophyta; class Magnoliopsida; order Myrtales; family Myrtaceae; genus Syzygium; species Syzygium syzygioides. The sequence goes on along the minus strand of JASUUD010000015.1, from coordinate 288,408 downwards.
TCACCTTCGATCGTGTCTTGGTGTTCATATAGTCGATAAAAACAGGGGGTTGTGCGTTCTCCGTTGCTCGAGGAAGAAGACGATGGAAAAAAAAAATATTAAGAGGATAAAACAATAAAAAAAAGGGGGAGAAAAAACGATGGGCCAGTTATAATTGCAAAATATGATAGTGTTTGTCAAACCAGGGGTATTGAGCCAGCAAAGCTGGTTGACAAGCACAGGCTGACTCAGCACCAGCCGAAACTCTCTTCTTGTCACCCTACGCACGAAATACTACCGTATCTGTCTAACCGGCGGTAGCTAGTTAAAGTCGACGTAGAATTTACCTTTCCCATTCAAAAGGTCCCTTAGTTTCCTCCATATCTTTTTTTTTTTTGGAAGAAAAGGAATACGAAGAAAAACGTACAAGGAGCTCCCTTCACCGTATCAGGAAGTTCCTTCTCCTATCTCTCCTTGAAACTTTTAAGGACATGCTCGAGTCCTGATAACATGGTTTAGTGTTAGTATAACAAAAATGGGTGGTTTATTGTATGGTTATAATAGGTAATGGGTTCAGAGTGATTGAAGAAGAAGATGGGCTGAGTTTGGTTATATTATAAAATGGGCTTACTAATTTCAATCGAGTGGGGCTTGATTATACAAGCCCATCTTGAGCTTATTTTTGTGCATCCCAAATCCGACTATTTGCATTTGGACTGAACCCAAGATCTAAAATAAAAAAGAAATAAAAAAAGTAAAAATTCGAAAATGAAAAGTTTGAAAAATGGCTAGAAAATAAGCCTTGACTAGGTCGTCGGACTTTAGTATTAGAATTAATTTAGTTTCATTTAGTTAGTATATAAATAGTTTAGGGATTCTATTTTTAATAAGGTTAGGTTTAGGGTCACCCCAAACTGATACACTTGTGATAAATTTACCAAAAACTTATTTTTTGATCACCAAAAATCCCAAGCTTGTACACCGATGATCAATTTATCCCATACAAATATTTGGACCATCAAAAAATCCTAAATTGATGTACTTATAACAAATTTACCTCCTTTAGTTTCTGTTAAATTGAATTAATATTACGGAAAATCCCAAACCGGTGCACCTATTACAAATGGAAGGTGAAATTCCAAATCGGTATATCCATCAATTACCACATGTCATCAAACTTAGTAATTTGATAGTAAAATTTAATGAAAACTAACGGAGGGTAAATTTGTCACGTGTACCGATTTGGGATTTTTGGTGGTTAAAAAATTAGTTTGGACTAAATTTACGACCGGTGTACTAGTTTGAAATTTTTCGTGCTATCAACCCTTAGGTTTAAGCAGTTTAATCTTTTAGAAGACAAATTTGATTTGATATTAGCTCATAGGGGTGCTTGTCCTTAGGCTTAATAATAGGCGGAAAAGTGTAAGAAAAATCATAAACTTATTATATTGGTGCCAATTTAGTCATAAATCTTTTGATATAGTGTTAATTTAGTCTTTCCGGCTAATTTTGGCCATATAGTATCGACGTGGACATCGGCAGGCTTATGTGACACCGTCGGCACTGAAGTGAACAATTTTTGATAATGTTTTAATAATTTTCAAATTTTTTTCTTTTTTTTTTCAATATTTTTTTCCTTTCTTTTTTTTTTCTCTCCTTTTTTTCCCTCATCTTTCCGATGGGCAGTGAGAGTTCACCTCGCCTGGCAAGGCTGACACTGACCTAGGTGACACTCGGCGAGGTCCACCCTCGCCCAGGCAATGCTTGGTGAGGCCGACCCTTGCCAATCACTAGAAAGATGAGGGAAAAAAAAAGAAATGAAAAAATATTGGAAAAATTAAAAAAGAAAAAAATTGAAAATTAATAATATTATTAAAAATGTTCACGTCAACGCTAGCTGGTTTACTTGGCACAACTGACATCTACATCAGCAATATCATGCCAAAATTAGCCAGAAGAACTAAAGTGGATTATATTAAAATGTTTAGGACTAAATTGACATGAATGCAATATGTTTATGACTTTTCTAACATTTTTCCCTAATAACAAGGCCATGTTATGTTCTTTGTTCAACTCGTATCGGGTTACTTTACTGTACTTTACTTTTTACTTGTTCTTTCGTTACTATCTTTTATGAATTGATTGTGATAACCTTTTATTACTTTTATCAGTTTTGATTTGTTTGTTTTATTTGAATGGTTGGGTACATTTTAGGTCCATAATAAATACTAAAAAAACTTTGCATGGACACTTAACAGACGAGATCCTAAGGATTTATAATTTGGTAAAAAGATTGTGTGAACACTTTAGTTGCCAAATAATCAAGTCGAGGTACTGAGAGAGTACTAGTTAGATAATTAGTGTAATTTAGTCTCCGATCCTAGATTTCTGGTTGCGTAGGAAGTGAGGTATTTTCCCATACCTTATTTGGTTTCTAACCTTTAGTAGCGACTTCGTTATATATGATTTTCATAGGTAAATCAATTTAAAATGAATTTCCCCACGTCGCATGAGGCAAGGGTGGAGAATCCACACCGATTGAGGACTGTTGGTGCTCAAATCAACATTAACTCTAAACCTATAATCTCTTGGACCATTGGGAGGGTTGCGACATGGTTAAATGTAATTTGATCTGTCTAGTAGAGAACTCAATCATGCGATATGATGTTTGAATTGTGAAAATGAAAATGAGCTTTTCCATGGTCAATGTACAGGGCAAAATATTATGCTTCACTATCCGAATTTCAACTTGACGAAAAAGAAAGATTCCAATTCTTTTAAAAAAGGAAGCGCGCATGGAATGTTCCCACTTGATGCCATTTGACCGTGCAAATTTAGTGGATGTAGCAATCAAGGCCGGTTCATCAATTCGCGAAAATGTTTTTAATTTTATTTTCATTGAAAACATGAGAAAAAAGAATCCTGTGCCTTTAGATTGTTTGTTTTCTTGTAAATGACGTGTTTGATTCGTAGAAAAAAATGTTCCCAATATACGTGAAAATATAGTGAAAATGTTGTTTTTAGAAGCAGCTTTTAATATACGAAAAACATTGTTTTTAGTGCGGTGTTTGTTCGACAATTGAATTTGTCTTCTTTACCAAACACCCAAACAAACCTGAGGAACTGATTCCATTAGTGCAACAAAAAATTGAACAAATATGCGTTTTCACAGAAGATTTTTCTTTTTTGGACTCAGAAAAAGAAAAAGAAATTGGAAATAGAAGTAGCTTGTTTCTAATAAGGTTCAGATTATCAATAGCCAAAAGAAGAAAGGAATTATTCCGAAAGTGTCATCTCACGATGACTTGCTACATACGTGTAAAGAAAAGGATGAGAATTATACTTTGCCAACCGAAAGATCTGATTCTTATATAGAGTGACAACAACGTTTATATGAAGCTTTCACATTGGAATAACTAATACTTTTTAGGTTGCAGTAAAATGCACAGCGGGAGAAAGGACATTGTCTATTCTAGGCGCATCTTCTTCTTTTACTTAAAGGTGTACTATTTACCAGTTACTTAGCCCGCGCTTTATAACGGCATGCATTATCTATATGCATACTTTCGATAGTGTTCCATTAATATGAGATGCCGTGTAAGATTAAAAAGATGCATTTGTCCAATGGCAATATTTTATATTTCTATGGAAAAATATCATACTTTTTGAGGCGTAAGGTTAATAGGTGGTATTCCATTGATATGAGCACAACTCGGGGGGCTTTTTGATAAGTGCCGGAAAAATTCTAAATATTTTGTATTGGTGTAAATTTAGTCCTAAACCTTTTTTATGCCATTTGAATTCTAAACCTTTCGTCTTTGTGCTAATTAAGTCATTCCGACTAATTTTGATCGGATATTGCTCACGTGGATACCAGGTGGCGTACGTGGCACCGTCGGCATTGACGTAGACAATTTGTAATGATATTTTAATATTTTTTCTATTTTTTATTTTTTCATTTATTTCCTTCTATTTTTCTTTTTTTCCTTTCTTCTACCTTTGGCTGGTGACCGGACACTGGCCACTGGCCATGCCCGATCGCCTGGCCTGGCTGCCACAGGTGAGGCCGACCCTTACTTGGGCAAGGACGTGCCCCCTCGCTAGATCTGGCGAGGTTGGCCCTCACCTAGGCCATGGAGGCCATGCTTGGCGTTGCCTTCACTCGGGTGACGCCCAGCGAGGCCACCGTTGTTTGGTCAAGGGCCGACCTCGCTAGATTTGGCTAGGAGAGCCCTTGCTGGGGCACGCCCTCTCTAGGCAGGGGTCGACTGGGCCTCGCTTGCGGTGAACGACGGCGGCCTCGCCCAAGCAAGGCTAGGCGACCGGCCATGACTGGTGGCCGGTGTCCAGTAAGGAAAGAAAAAGAAAAGAAGGGAAAAAAAAAGAAAAAAGAAAGAAATCCAAAAAAAAAGCGAAAAAAATTAAAATATTATTAAAAATTATCCAAGTCAACGCCAGCAGTGTCACGTAAGCTGGTCGGTGTCCACATCAGTAATATCCGGCCAAAATTAGTAAGAAGGACTGTATTGACAAAGACAAAAGGTTTAAGACTCAAATGGCAATAAAAAAATATTTAAGATTAAATTGACACCAATACAAAAAACTTAGGATTTTTCTGACACTATTTCCGAAGGGCTTAATGGCTTCATCTCCAAAAAGATAGCATGATCTTTGACACCTTTTCACGAACCAGATAGGGCCTTGAAGGCTTGGTCTATAATTGAATATGGTTGAGGTTTTGATGACCTGAACATTTGGGGAGTTCTTGATGACAAAAATTTTGATTGGGGTCGTGATGACCTAATTCCGATGGGTTTTTGCCTTTTTTGAAGTTCTTTAATTATCGGGAACTTCTTCATAGCAAATCTACAAAATTTAAAGTCTCCATCTATTCTTCCCAAATTGAATTTAGAACCCTCCTATTTATAGAGAATTCTTACCAATTTTTACTTTGATCTAATTAAATATCCAATCCACCCTGAATTTGATATGGAAAAAATTCAATCAACCAATATCTTGACTCAAGTTTGATTGTTCTGCTCATATCCTAATTTGATTGGACAATTACACTTGCAAAAATGAATTGCTGAACAATAAAATATTTGTGTAGAATTTGGCAATTGGCTCATGACTTCGCTGTTTATGAGTACATTAAAGAAACTACGTCCAGAGTAAGCCACGTTAGTGAAGAATATAATATTAAACACTTTCTATAAAATATATATATTTCCAGGTATAAAATTCAAAACGGCCACAATAATGATATACTTTCTCATTATGCAATTTCTAGCATTTATATTGAACATATATAAAATATAAAAATGGGGAGATGATAGAGTATGATTAAAAAAATAATTGTCTGATTTATCTTTTTGTCAAGTTCAAACCCAATAAGAAATCTTCATATAATTTAATTTAATCTAACTTCTAGAAATTTAAATCCAGTAAGAGATATATACCTTATCGAGTACTTTGACTTGTCCCAAAATTGGATGACAACCAACTCTTAATAGTATTAACCAACTCCTTATTGCTTCCGGCAGTCAGTATGTCATCAACATATAATGATAAGATCACAAATTGATCTTTGGATCTTTTGATATACACGCAATGATCTTCATCAATCATTGTAAAATCATAGGCCACTATGACATTATGAAAACGCGTATACCATTGTCTTGAAGACTGCTTAAGGCCATATATCGATCTCAAAAGTCGACATACCTTTTGTTCTTGGCCTTCTACGTTGAAGCCAACTGGTTGCTCCATGTAAATTTCTTTTTCTAATTCTCCATTTAGAAAAGCAGTCTTTACATCCATTTGATGTAATTCAAGATCCATACTTGCCACTATTGCGAGAATAAGGCGAATTGAGGTAAATCTCACTACAGGAGAAAAAGTTTCCTCATAATCAATTCCTTCCTGTTGATTATATCCTTTCGCCACGAGGCGAGCTTTATATCTTTCTATTGAGCCATCAGCTTTTCGCTTTATTTTAAGAACCCATTTGTTCCCAATAGCTTTGCGTCCTTTTGGAAGATCAACCAGTTCCCAAACATGGTTTGATTTCATTGACTCCATTTCTTCTTCCATCGCATCTATCCATTTTTCCTTATTAGGGCAACTTAGAGCCTCATTTACATTCCTTGGCTCATCCTCATCTTGTGGAGCGACGATGAAAGTTTCCCCTTCAATGTCAAAACGTCGTCGGAGAATGCTTTTGCGACTTGTTCGCCGTACGGGAGATTGTACACGTGGCACATCATTCTCCATTATGCTCCCACTTGGATTAGATAATGACGATATCGTCTCATCAAACGGTTGCAATTGAGATTGAGTCGAATTTAATTCCTCACTTCTCACATTGCTCTCATTTGGATGAACTTCATCAATTTCATTATCAGGATCCAAAGTTTCAAATAGTGAGTAGTCCTCACTTATTTCGCCCTTAGTAGGAAACTCATTTTCTAAGAATGTGACATCTCGTGATTCAAACTCAGTTATACTCCCACTTTCTTGTGCACCTATAAACACATACCCTTTTGAGTGTTCTGAGTATCTTATGAAAATACTCTTCTTGCCTCTGGGACTCAGTTTCCCATATTTATGAGAGGGCTCGTGAGTATAAGTAGCACAACCCCAAGGTTTAAGAAAACTTAAATCAGGTTTTCTACCTGTCCATAACTCATACGGAGTGGAAGTAACTGATTTAGAAGGCACACGGTTAAGTACATAGGCAGCAGTTAACAAAACATCACCCCAAAAGGTGATAGGTAAGTTAGCTTGTGCCATCATAGATCTAACCATTTCCAATAGGGTTCTGTTTCTCCTCTCGGCAACACCATTTTGTTGAGGAGTATATGGAATAGACAACTGTCTTTCTATTCCTTTTTCATCACATAAATTTCTGAACTCATCATATAAATATTCTCGACCTCGATCGGATCTGAACGTTTTTATTTTCTTATCTAATTGATTTTCTGCTAAGTTCATAAATTTCTTGAAGCAACTCAATACCTCAGATTTATGAGAAATCAAATAGACATATCAAAATCGAGTACAATCATCTATGAATGTGATGAAATATACAGCCCCATGCCTTGCTCTCACATTCATTGGACCACAGATGTCAGAATGGATTAGTTGCAAAGGAAACTCAGCTCTTGTACCCTTTCCGAATGGTTTCCTTGTTGTTTTCCCGGCCAGGCAATGCTCGCAAATAGGCAAATCAACTTTTTCAATATTGCCTAATAAGCCCTCTTTGGCTAATCTTTGCATTCGGTGTTGGCCAAGATGACCAAGTCTAGCATGCCACACATTCACATCATTTTCATATGAGTTGGAAGATGTAAACAGGGAATAACAAACGTTAACATCACAACAGTTAACATCTAGTACAATAAAACCATTCAGAAAGTATCCACAACCGTAGTAATTCATACCATACCCAGATACAAATCGACACCATTGTTATGAAAGTTCAAATTAAAACTAAGTTTAATCAACACTAAAACAGACACTAAATTCCGACGAATCTCCGGAGCATATAGTATATCATGTAGGAACAATGTGCGTCCACCACGCATCATCAACTAGCAGGTGTCAATTCCTTTAACTTCTGCTTTAGAGTTATTCCCTACATAGATCCATTTCGTTCCGGTCGGAACCCGTCGGAACTCCACGAAGGCATCTCTGTCCTTCGCTACATGGTCTGTTGCTCTCAAATCTACAGTCCACAAAGGATTAGACTCAGTTAAAAATACAGAACTTGACACATAGACAAAGTTCTCAAGAATGCAAGGGAAGTTTACCTTCTTTGGCTCGCTGCAATCGCGAGCAAAGTGGCCCTTCTTGCTACAGTTGTAGCACTTCACCCTCGACATCTTCTTAACTTGAGGACGCTTTCCTCTTTGGTGTTGATCATCTTTTGGTTTCTTCCCCGAAGAACTCGCTCTCTTACCTCCCCACCTTCTGAACTAATCAGGATGCTTGCGCTTAGAGCCCGAAGGCCCTTGTGAGCTAGAATCTGCATAGTAAATGTCAATTACCGGCTTATCTGCCAGGAGACGGTCCTCCTCTAGCTCTAAGTGGCGCACTGCATCCTCAAAGGTTTTGATGTTCTCATTGTGAGTTAAGTGCAACTTCATATGCTCCCAACTTTGAGGTAAAGAACGAATCACTGCTTGCACTTGCTGCTCATCAGTCAGAACATGGCCAGCATCCTTCGGCTCATTAATCATGTTTGACATTTTCCTTAAATGTTGTTTCATGGACTGACCATGTGGCTTCTTATAAGAATCAAATCTTATAGTGAGCTGTCTAAGCTTGGTTACAGATGTATGACCAAACCTTGCTGCCAATGCTCCCCACATCTCCTTAGCATTTTCAAAACGCCTGAACTCTCGCATGACATCATTCTCCATGCTGCTCAGCAACGTGATGCGAGCAAGGGAGTTCTTCCTTTTCCATACAGCAAATTTATCCTTATCTCTCTTATGTTGTGCAGTGTTTCCGTCTTCAGGCTCTACCATAATCAGGTTAAGAGCTTCAAGAGCCTCTTGCTCTTCTAGCACATATTAGATTTTCATATGCCAAATTTCATAATTATCACCGTTAAGCTTCTCTCCTTTGTTGAGTTCAGCAACTATATTCTTTGATGCTGAAGCCATTGAATCTGAACATATCAGACAGACAAGCACGAATTGTTAATGCCACTTATTTATGCATCAATTTTACACAAATTGATTATGTTAATGAATAATTTCACATAGGCTTTAGATTTGAAAGTTCACTACGTTCCCAATCATCATCAAAAATCCTAATGTGAAATTACCGTTAATATAATCATTAAGGTAAAACTACGTTCTTTAAAGTTACTAAAACTTTTAGAACTCCCACTCAAATCCATATGATACTAATAAGATAAATATTAAAACAGAATAGTACTATAAACTATTCACAACATGAATATCCATCAATATTCATTTACCTAACATTATGTACATAAGGAATGAATCCATCAAAGAAAATAAACATAAACACCAACATAAAAAGAACTATCCACTCAAGATATCTAACACCAACCTATAGTGAACATATCCATAAGAGTTTACTAAAAAAGATAGATAAACACAATCAGGTGGTGATCCTCTTTCTATAAACTGGAAATGACTCATAAAAATCCTTAGGAAATTCTATATGCTTTGGTATTCTAATGGATGCACCCGAAAAACCCCTAGAATCGGGCAACGTATTGCGCCGAGACCGATTCAATGCAAGGGTTGACGTTCTTCTTGCCCCGACCCGTATGTACTCCATCATGAATTGCTCCACAATCATCTTATAGCTCGGACCTTCTAAGGCGTCCCAAACCCTATCAATCATTCTTGCTAACTCATTAGGAATGGTGCATTTGAGGGCTCCGACCATCACATACTCTGGCATCACGAAACCGTTCCAAATGATATCTTGTATCATTTCGTTGACCTTTATGATGTGTGTCATTATGTCATCATCAGCATCCCACCGGTAAAGAGCCAGCTTGATTCTTAAATTCTCAAGCTTCTTCTTTTGAGCCGCCGTTCTAGGGATAATAGGGGTTTGATATCTTCGTACCATTATTCCTGCAACAAATGCAGAAAAATCAAATGACTACATTTTAAATCATGATACGATACTGCAAGAAACACATTCTGCCCCCTTTGTTTTTTTTTTTTCCGGTCAACGCCAGTCAACGGTGGTCAATGCCGGTCAACGACGGTCAACTGTGGTCAATGCCGGTCAACGCCGGTCAACGGTAGTCAATGCTGGTCAACGGTGGTCAATGCCGGTCAACGGTCAACGGATGACCGGGTCCGGTTAACTGATCAGCAAGGTCGGGTCACGGGTCAAACGGGTCGGATCGGGTCAATTTTCGGGCCGGGTCGAACCGGTTGGGCAACTACATGGCTGACGTCAGCGTGACGTTAGCCACGCCGCACACGCCCTCATGGCGCGTGTGGTGCATGCGCGCGGGGAGAAACCGCCACGCACGTGCCGGCGAGACCGCCACTTGCGGCGACGCGTGTAGGCCCGTGCGGCGCCTCCTGGCGGCGTGCCACCCATCAAAATTCTTGTCTCGACGAGTACTGCGACCCTACACTTTTCAAAAACAATTTTGACGCACGGAAATCGAGAAACGAACTCGAACAGTACAGTCGGGTGTCGGTTTTTCGTACCCGAGCGTTCGTCAGCGTCGTTTCACGAATTCCGGCCATTGCTTCATGTTATAAACATATTAAAATGATCAGGAAACAAGAACACAGGCTCTGATACCAATGACGGAAACAAATTCCTAAACATAATACGAAAATTGCGGAAAAACGTGCCCATTCTATACTTGAATCACTGATCGTTCGAAGTATATTACGTAAACGAACATACCTCTTTGCCACAGATTAAATGCCCTTATTGCAGCCTTAAGAGAGTGAACAATCCTTAGATTGTCTGACAAAAACCCCTTTCTTCTTTTTGTCCTTTTTGTGAGAGTGAGTCTTTTATGATTGTAAAAGATACTATTTCACACTATTCTCTTACGTTTGTTTTGTTTCCAAACAATAACTGCCAAGTGCAGTTACTTTCCTTCATGGGCTGGGTTAGCCAATCATGAGCGGCCTATTTTACACACATAAAACCCATCAGTACGAAATGGCGATCATCGTGAAGACGAGCTGGCAAAGCTTCGGAGAACCTCAATCTCGCTCTACCGGATGGAAACAAGCAGGGATGCATGGAAAGGTTGGACAGATTGGAAAAGGAAGAGTGGATTGAAATTAGAATGGCAAGTTTGAGATGACACCCTGGACCAACGGCGAGATAAGATGATCTTTCAAGATGAAGTTAGTCGTAGTTAATTTGTTTCAAATTACAAGCAAGTAAGACTCGAGTCTGTATATTGATGCCTCGGAGCTCGGCGTCCCCAGCATCTTTTTTGTTTTTTTTCGCCCTCTGCCGATTCTAATAATCAAATCAACCCCTCAGATTGAACCTTCTGGTCCAGGTATTCGGACTAATTGAAAGGTTTGATTTACTGGTCCAGGCATTCAGACTCTACCGAGAACGTCTTTTTGCTTGCAGCTTCCTGCTATGGCGGAAAGAAACAGAGACGAAAAATGTGATGGTGAATTCTGATTTTACGGACTTCATAGTCATGAAGAGACAAAGGTACCCAAATAATAATAATAATAATAATAATAATAATAATAATAATAATAATGTCACACTAAAGATGTGTACCCGCCAAATTGTCAGGATTAATACGACTAAAAATTCTAAATTAGTACACTTGTGACAAATTTATTTCAAATTGGTACACTTATGATAAATTTACCCTCCGTTAGTTTTTGTTAAATTTTACCGTTAAATTACTGAATTGGATGACATGTGGCAGTCGATGGATGAACCAGTTTGGAGTTTTACCCTCTATTTGTCACGTGTACCAGTTTGTGATTTTTTGTGGTATTAATCTAATTTAACAGATATTAACGGAGAGTAAATTTATTACAAACGTATTGATTTGAGGTTTTTGGTGGTCAAAAAATTAGTTTTTGGCAAATTTGTCACGGGTACGTCAGATTGGGGTATTTGGTGGTCAAAAAATTAATTTTGGATAAAATTATCACATGTGTACCAGTTTAGAATTCATCGGGGTCCAAGTCAGGTTGTGGCTTCCCAATAGCAACATGTCCATCCGAAATCATCCAAGGTCCCTCTCACAATTGCAAATTCATAGTCATCAATGCTCAGACATTCGGCAATGATAAAACTCATTTCCTTGCTCAATAAGTGTGGATTTTGGGGCTCGGCAAATTAAGGTGCTAAAACATATGCTTGTTTCAATTGAATACACTAGGAACGCGCCGAAGCTGATCCGTAATTCCATTTATAAGGGCATTTCTGATGCGGGTCGGACACATTTTGATACACATGACATGTTAGAGCGAAACTTTTGTTAAGTATTCGACGAGAAGGGGCTAAAGCATGTGACAGAAGCAGAGTGAACTGGTTTGCCATTTCACAATCAGCTCCACCACTTCTGGAGCATGCGGTATTTGGAAGCGATCGGTTAAGTCGACATGAGCCATCAGGAGCTTGCCTCCCATCTTAGTTGCTAAGCATGATAACTTATTTGATAGCAGCGTCAAACGACATTTCCACCCAAACGACACTGTTGATTGACCATTTTGGCTCTTGATTTGTGACAATAGTATCTGGCTGGGATGCTATTCGGCATTCGTGAAATAGCACCAGTGGAAAACTTGTCTGTCCTTGCACCAAACCTTGGAGTCCTCGCTTTGCCGTTGTCCGGCCTAAAGGACGACTTCATGGGAGTCTTAGGAAGCCTGGAGACGTTGGTAACTCTCAGGCTGTTGTTGGCCAACTCTTACTGTGGCCCGACGATGAGCTGCAGCGCGACATAGTTTCTGAAGCTCCATGTTCTGAAATTGTGGATGCTAGAGGAATTGGAAGATTGGGATGTCTAACAAGGCGCTATGCCCCGACCCAAAGAGTTAGAGATCATCCAATGTGGAAAGCTAGAGTCCGTGAATGCATTGCGTCATCGAAGCACCGGAAGAGATCAATCCACACAAGACGAGAAAGAACTCGCCATGAATGTCTAAGTACGAATGACTGGTAAAATGTTTGCAATTGTGATAAATCATTGCGCTAGCACTTTCTAGAGTCATCTAATACATCTGCACTTACTCAGTACCAGCTCCTAACTCAGCTGTAAAACAGTAAAAAGTGGTCTTTTTCTATCAAATATTTGGTCTCTGTACAAGTAAATTCATATGTGATAGTATTGAATTATGATTACCGAATTAGTTTTACGTGAACTGTCTGCCTACCGTGGCATCAATCAACTACAATTTTTTAACATTAAGTTCTTTTTTCCGACCAAAAGAAAAAAAAACAGTCAGTTCTTTTTGGCTGAATTTTGAGCATTAAAACCGATAATGTCTATACTCCAAGAAAAAAAAGTTTTGTTTTCATATAGTCAGTAACTTCTAATATAGAGAGAATTTATGTTTAGTTTGTTAGGTCCAAATAAGGAATCAAGTGGAGCGCTTAATTGGTGTTTCACGAAAGCACAAACCAATTTTGTAGAACCAACCCTAATAAAAATATCGCTTCGACACGCAAAGTGAACTAGCTATATATATAGCAAAAATTAGCGAGTTCAAGGAAAGAGAAATTGCAAACGAGATTCATAAAGGTTCGGCTTGATTATGCATAATCCTCTCTTTCAGCTCTATCAGTCCAAAATAGTTTAAAAATTGTCTAGTAGTGATATTGATGTGACGACTCTAATTTGCTAGGCTAAGTAGATCTCAGTTGAGCAAGCTGCGTATTCTAAGTCTGAAGGGCTCTACATATAGCTAAAAACCTTCGTCGATTGCATCGCGGGATAACTATATCTATGGCTTGAAATTTGATAGATAAACCTTTTGCTTAAAACATTTTCTACCGCTTCGGCATTAGTCCACGGTCTCCAAACCCAGTTGGGAACAAATTGATTAGTGTATCAGCTGATTTAGATTGTGAACTAAGAACAAGGATCTCTGTAGAAATGCAAACAGGATGACCACAATGAAGCTGAATTAAACATCTTCCCAACTTTTTAATCACACCCAATCAACATGTTAGAATATTTAACTATTACACCACGATTTTACCTAACAATTTAAGTTTTTAGAATAGTTGGACAGTGATTTTACAAAATCTCACAAAACGAAAAGAATTAGAGAATAGCGCAGAATCACAAATCATACTTAGACAACGTAAAGCATAACAAAATTTAGCATATCAAGCATGAGAAAACATAGAGTTTGGAGGAGCCAAAGTATACCATCTATCAAGAGTATTTCACCGCATTTATCAAAATTTGTCTCGACTTACTCTTGGGGTGCACCACCTAGGGGTTTGGTTAATTGATTATTAAGTCTAGATCTAACTCGAGCTCCTCCCAAGCCCTACCAATTCACGACTTATGGTTCAAGTTGTTAATATGTAAATGATTTTCATTTCAGAGTCGCCACTAATCTATTTATGGTAAGTCGATTAGAAATCCAAATAAAGTATATGGAGATATGCTTTATTCTTATGAACCAAAGATTATGAGTACGGAAATTTGATTATGCTAGATTTACTCTTACGCCCTTTGGGTACCTTTTCTTTTCATGAAAAATATTTATGCAGACAGCTTAAATCGATTTTATTATATCCTAACATGTGAGGTGATTATGCGGGTGCGCAACCATTATTTAACACTCAGTAATCAAAGTGATAAATAAATTGCAAGGAAAGGGAGGAATTACTTACCTCGAAGCAACGAAAGCATATGTAAGTTAGCTAGAAAAATCACATTAACAACTTAGATATGATTTCTAATTAAAACACAATTCACTCAACATTTTTTAGGACTTTCACTTATTCAAATGAAAACTAACCTGTATGGAATGCATGTAATGCGATTACCCTAAATGCAATGACGTACATAATATGTCTATACTAACATGACTTGCAACTTTTAATTAAATAAAGCTAATGTGCAAGCTATATGGCATGCAATTTATGAAACTAATTCTACATGACATGCGCACGATATATTTTTGTATCTTTTAATTAAAATTCGTAATTAAAGATACCCATAATTTAAACATGCAATTTAAATTAAGAAAAGAAATCTAATCTATCCTAAGGCAATGTTTTTGGTATTTTTTTATGGGGAAACAAATCATTTAAAAGATAAACATCTATCATCAAATAATATCCACACAATCCGCTAAGAATATCTTATGTGTTTAAATTTGGAAACAGAATAAACCGACGATCATATCTAAGTGGTTATGAATATTGATGGAAGGTTTTTTGTTTAAATTTGGAAACATGATAAATTAACGATCGTATCCAAATGATCATGGATAAGATGGAAGATTTTCCGTACTACCAGGTATCATATTTGTAGTTAGAGGTCGGATTGCCGTCCAAGCACATTGTTAAGTTAGGGAAGTAAGGAAAGTTCCCTAACGCGATTTTTAAATTTTTGTGGATATCATATATTCACCCAAAGATATAAAAAATCCATGTAATAGGCAATAAATTTAAAAGATCAAATTGGAAGATAATCTTATCTAATTTGCAGATAACTTTCCAAATTCAAAGCAACTACGGATCGGGCTTGCGGATCTCGAGACTCAACAGATGGTGGCTCGCAGTGGATTATGAGCCACTCAGCAAGGCTCACGGTGGTGTCTTAATTGGGCTCGCCAACTTTACTGGTCAGCGAAGCAAGGGAGTGGTGGAACGTGGATAACTTGCAAGAAAGGAAAAAAATAATTTTTTTCTTGTCTTTTATTGCTTCTTTATGCCCCTCCCTCTCTTCATATCTTGCATGGACTAATAGCTGGACTACGCGCCAATGGAACTTCAAGGACGCTTGTGGAATTTTGGGCACGTTGCAACAAAACAAGCACACCAGGAGGAACAAAGGGATTGGACTAGAAACTCGTTGGCTTGCCTAGTGCAGGGCTGGACTGGAGACATGATGACAAAGAAGAGAATAGCTACAGCGGCACGGGACCGTCAAGAGCAGCAGCTCAGCTACTTCGTCGATGGCATCAAAGGATCCCAGTCTCGGGGGCAGCAGATCGTGCAGGGCTTCACAGCTTCGTCGTCGATGAGAAGGTGCGGAGTTGGGTCATTGTTTTATGGCAGCAGCAGCGACAGGGATCGTCATTGAGGCTCATGGCTAGCTAGCGTCGGTGTCGGGCGGCAGACCATTCACGAGCCATTTCTCCTTCTAATAGGGGCAATTCATCGACACCCAAATCTAAATAACGTCTCTTCTTGTTTGACATTCTGACACCTCTTGTAAGGATCATTTACTTCGAATGCTCAAAGCCATATTTCATACTTTTGATGAAATTTTTAAGTATGATGAATCTATTCCAATGTTTTAAACTGTTTCATGCTTAAAGTTGTTAAGCTGTTTTGAAAAAAAATTGCACGGTGATTTTTACCTATTTAACTCACAATTTCATGTGGAAATTTTATCAAAATGGACAATTTGATGAATGATGTGGAGATGTTTGAATGTGCTAAATG
This sequence comes from Syzygium syzygioides, assembly GCA_031216285.1. Taxonomy (NCBI): domain Eukaryota; kingdom Viridiplantae; phylum Streptophyta; class Magnoliopsida; order Myrtales; family Myrtaceae; genus Syzygium; species Syzygium syzygioides. The sequence continues at coordinate 272,283 of JASUUD010000015.1, read as the reverse complement.
AGACACATAGGAATGATGAAAGACAAGCCCTCTTCCACACATAGTCCCATACACTATTCTCTAGTGAGATGAGTGGAAAAATTCCATATCTCTAAGGTAAAGAGTTATCTCACAAAATGTACGACAACCGAAGACATTTCATTTCTCTATCCTAAACACTACATGTGATCATTTGCACACCCTCTTTTGAGCCCATACACTCGGAGATTTCTTTTGAATTATCCTTGTTAAGAACCACCTCACATTGAGGCAAACTGGAGGTCTGCTGAGGTGAGAAAAAATAAATAGAAATTTTCTTGTTTTCACTTGCATCAATCTTTAAGTTATTGTTGTTGCAAATGAACTCATACGAAATTTAAGTTCCTTAGGATGACGAAGAGCATTTCTTTTTCTATCCTACGCACTTATATCCATTGTGTAGCCCACTTGAGCCTATAATTTTACTTCATATGAACCCAGTTGGTGATCATCCCCTGCATTGGTGCAAAGTAAAGCCATCACCATCTAAGCATCATATCTGGAGTGCCGATAGAAGACGAAGACCCCTGTGAGTTCAAATGTCAAGTCATTAGGTAAAAACAAGCCGCAGAGTGGTTGGCGAATGTATGCATTGTAGACAGTGTGTGTCAAAAGTCAAAAATGAAAAAAAATGAAAACTAGGGAGATAAAAAAAAAACAGTGTGCTTGGTAAAGCAAAGTTGATGCCCACAAAAAAAGTAAAAAAAATTCGAAAACAAAAAGAGAAAACTAGGAGGCATAAAAAAATAGTGTGTCTGGTAAAAGTAAGGTCAATGCCAAAAAAATTCGGAGTAAAAATGTTGAGATATGATGTGTCAAAATTGCAAGGATATCCGTAGTGGGGTAGTTATAGTTCTACAAGTTCAAAGAAGCCAAGTGGTGAACTCAAGTGGCCGATGGAGCATCTACCAAGAAGACAATTCCTAGTGAATAAGAAGACTAGTAACAATGCTGAGATGATCACCAATTCTTGCCCTCAACTATACACAATTTTTAGCTTGATATATCGTTTCTTTCTCAACCCATGAACTTGGCCTTCGTTAGGGACCTCGGACCCCTCAGGAAAGAGAGTCATATAAAGAACACGTGGCTTCATCATGCAAGGCAATTCATCAAAGCTCAAGCTCACGATATCGTCAAGGGTGGGACGATCTCTGAGCCGATCGATGAGGGCCTCGCAATTGCTCACTTCCGCAGCAGACAAAAGTCCTCCTGGCAGTGAGATCGCTGGGGGAGGACCATTGCATTTGTTTAGAATTCTCTCCTTGAGGATGGTCATGTTCCATTCCGAATCGTCCATAGAGTTACCTCCTCCCGTGATGCTTACTAGCAATTTCTTGCACTCTGTACTGGTCAGGTGAGGGAGCAATCGGAGATCAGGCGTCCAAGGGTCTGCAAACTTTTGCATTTCTTCATTTGTAGTAGTAACAATTACTCTGCTTCCTTTACTCGAATCAGCGAATGGGACCAAGAGCTTGTTGATGAGACTGGCCTCATGCAAATTATCCACAACTATCAAGTACCTAAGGTCCATCAACAATATATGAAGCAGCGGGAGCAGCTGCTCCTCTTGCTTGCGCTCCAAGTCTTTTGCCCGATCCCGGAGTGGGGTCTGTTTCAGTATGTCCACTTAGGAGGTTCTTCATCTGGTCAGTCTCTGCCCAAAGGTCCGTGAAGCGGACCCAAGCACGACAGTCGAAGTGATGCTTGACTTTTAGCTTGCTGAAGACGCTCCTCACCAGTGCGGTCTTGCCACAGGCTCGTTCACCAACCACCGAGATCAACCGAAGGTTGGAGTCGCCATCATTGATCAACCAGGCAAGAAGCTCTCTTACATGTTCATCACGGCCCCGATATCGGACTCTAGCCTCTGCCTCGTATTTTCTCGATTCCTCTTGCTCGATGATGGAGATGATGCCCTTTCATTCTCCGGCATGCCTTCATTAGCAGGAGGCCGGGATGGTGCGAACTTGCTGGATAACAACCTGACTTCCCTCATGAAATTCTTGGCCATCTTTTTCCTGGCACGTGCTCGGTTCATTTCTGTGAAGAACCGAACTAAATCAAACACCATGGTGAATTGACCCTTTTGCGATTTTGACATCTGATGCCGGAACAACTTGACGAGGAATACTTCTGCAATCTGCTCAGCTCCACAAGCCGAATGCAGAGGCCGTTCCTCGCCTTCCGGAGTTTCTTGGTTGCGGTCATCGTTGAGCTCGGCGTGTTTCCCGGTGTTCAGGATCCTATGAAGATTGCTTATGGAGTCAGAGATTTGATCTGTTAACTTTTGATAGGTGATGATGTCTTTGGACTTGGAGAGAAGATCATGAAGTCTGACTATCGCCAGTGAAGCGGCCACTTCAGAGGCAGCCATGGGTCTCTGAGCAGAGAATATGAGGGACAGGTTAATAAACTAGAAAGGAGGAGCGTCTTTTTATTTTTTATTTTTTTTGCGAGTGTCTCAAGCTTTGATATCGAGGAACAAGCAATCAAGACATGTGTGGCCTAAGACCTTTATAAGCGTAAGAATAGAATTAAAAAGAAGAAAATTATCAATTTACTTACTGCCTAGGACTTTCATATTCATCTTTTGATTTGCTTGATTTCTTTTAAATTTGCTGAAAATTATGAACAAAAGATATGCGGATCTACGACGTCAATACAAGAACCTTTCGAAGTTTTAAGCATTTTGCATTAGACATCATTTAGAGTGAGATCATCGTAACGGCGGACTTAATAGTAATTCCAAAGGATGAGTATATAGGAAGCCTTAAAACTTGTTACGAAAATACAATTGAGTCCTAAAACTTTCAAGAAGTGCAATTAAGAGAGCATTTATTTGACGGAAAGTGTTTTCTGGGAATTCATTTTCCGGACTTTCACCAGTTTGGTTCACTGAAAATAATAAGTCAACTGAAAACACTTTCCGGTCAAGGAAAATATTTATGTATAAAATTAGGAAAGTGAATTCCCTAATCTAATAAGGTAAAAATACTTTTCGAAATTGCTCATTTTGAATTTGTTAATATTTTTTCTTTTCTTTTCTTTTCTTTCTAAGAAAAAAACGTTCATGTATTTTCTTTTCTTAATAAAAATAATTTAAAATAATTTTAAAAATATAAAATTTTTTGATAATTTTAACCATCAGATTTTCATCACAAAACAATGGAAAATACTTTTGAAATTTTTTTTATGTTTTAGCCCAACACCGAAAAACGAATTCATTTTCTTGGAAAATGACTTCCTAGTCCAGAAATGGTACATTTTCAGCAAAACAAACACACCTTAAGTCCTAAAACTTATCACGGAGTATAATTTACTCCTAAAACTTGTCACGAAGTGCAATTGAATTCTAAAACTTTCTCTCTCTCGATTGTCTTAATTTTTTGAAAATTTTAGGACTCGATTGAATTTTCGTAATAAGTTTAAAAATTTAATTGCGCTTTCACGATAAATTTTAGAACTTTTAATATAGTTATCCCTGATTCTAAACAAGACTTCTATTATTGAAGGCCCCATCCATCTACCAACGCTAATCTGTCTTGTCGTTATTGACTGGAGTGGGACATGCAAGAGGACGATTCTCACGGGAAAAAGGGTGGTCTATCAGTGTTGTGCTGTCCTCATTCTATGGGCTAAGCGGGAGATATCCAGAACGAACTTGGTCGGCTAATTTTAATTTCCATTAGTCAAATACTAATCGATACGTGTCGGAATTATTCACGTTAAGGTAAAAAACACATGCTCCTCTGCCAAACCAACGTGTCATTACATTAACCGTGTCTTGTCTTATGTATGGGAACTGATGTGTGTGGTTCGGGGAACCTCTCCCGCAAATTACATAAATGCTTTGTATACACAACGGCAAAAAAGAGTAGTTCGAACCCTTTTAACTTGGTGCTTCTTTTGTTTAATCAAATACTTGAACCTGCATAATTATTTTAATTAAGTCACTCAAGCCCAAAATCCAAATCCGATTAGTTGGCACTCACTTGTCCGTTTGAGCCGACAAAAGTTTTGACGTGAAAAGCTCGAGGGTCGGGTTTGTTTTGAAGAATCTTATTGCTCGAGGTTCGGTTGTGGTCTTCGTCTTTGGGGTTTTTAGACGGGAGTGGCAAAGAGTTTTCCCTCTTGAAGTTGAAGGGACTTGATTTATGGAGTGACGCACAAGTACGAGGACTTGATTGGAAAAAATACGCAAGATTGGGGATGCAAAAATGGATTTCTGCCTTGTAGAATTCCAAGTACTACGGACGCAACAATATACAGATTTGAGGAGTAGTTATGCGTGATTCAAAAAACAAGTAACAAAGATTAACTTCATCTTATTAGATCATTTATCCACCTGTAACTAGCTTCCATCTGATTTGATCTAGTAGAATTCTAGTAATCCATCGTCATCTCGGCCTTCTAATTTGTCGAAACAGTGTTAGCTGAAAAGAAAATAGATTTCCTTGATCGGCAAAACTTAAGAACTCAGCATGATTCGAGACGAAAATTTTTCAAACTGGGGAATATTTATTGTTTGCCAATGGATACGAGTTTGGAAAAGTATCATTACGACGATGCATCAGCATACATAGAGACGAGATTAATACAAGCACTTGAGCCACAATTCACGCATTATTTTGGCTGCTTATTCTCTGTTGTAGGCGTGATAACAACGCCTTTGACGCGGAGGCCGGACTTCAGATCCCCATCAGTTTGTGTGAGGGAAAAGCTTATCTCACCTATGGTTTTGGGTGTCGTCTCGAATTTGCCGATGCTAATACGTTATATCCTAAAAATTCGACTCAATTTGATGATTTTATGAAATGGTGATTTCATCAATGCTCTATTGGTTAATTCTTGCCCTGATTTGATCACTCAGGGAATACTAATCAAAGGAGAAAGCTATCGAAGAATTTATTTCTAACAGCCGCCCGTTAGTTCGAGATGAACTATAGTTGCGATTGATCGATTTCGGCCACGAATTATGATCCGATTTTGAGTGACGAATGCTCAAGGATTTCACACTCGAACCATAGGATGTCGCCTCGTAATTTTTATGAATTGGCTATCGAAAATTCCAATTTCAGAAAAGGATCGAAGAATCGGAAATTCGACGTGAAAAACGAAAGTGAACCGAGCAACGCCCGTTGAGCCTTGCGTCCGAGGGGGCCGACCATCAAGGCCCAATAAAAATGAGTCGGCCCGTAATTTGGTGCTCCGACCGAGGACGAAATGATAATTTGGGAGACAAATTTAAAAAATATATTTCAAAAAAAAAATTGAAAGATTTTTGAGGATAATGATTGACCCCAGATTTCCCTTCTCTCTCTCGTCTCTCTCTGCCCTTTTTCCCCCGTCTGACTCCCCCACCGAACCCACCCAGTCCCCATCATTTCCCCCTCTCTTTCTTCTTCTTCTTTTCTTGTCCTTCTTCGTTGGTTTTGCTTCTTCACAGCTGCTGCTTCTGCTGTTTCCGCTTCTGCTCCTCTGCTGCTGCTGCTGCTTCTTCTTCTGCTTCTGCTTTTTCGCTGCTGCTGCCTCTGCTTCTGCTTGCTGCTGCTGCTTCCTCTTCGCTTCTGTTTCTTGTTCTGCTCCTTATTTTCAGTCTCTGGACCAGTCCGTTTGTCGCCGGAAAGAGCCACGCCGAGAGCCGTTCCACCCCGCCACCGAACCACCGCCACCCCAGCTCCTCCCTGGCCGAACAGCATCGCCCCCAGCTACCCCGATCTTCCTGTCGCTGGCCTGTTCCAGCAGGGCACAAGCCGCACCTCTCGCCGGTCCAACCGCCGTTCGCCTCCGCCGCTCGCCGCCGCTGTTCCAGCTGCCGGGACACCACCACCAGCCACCATCCCATCCCCGACTCAGCTCCTGAACCGCCTCAGAACCGCCACTAACCACCACCCCTCCATCGCGTCCGTCCACTACCGTTCACGCTCGCGGAACGTGTCCACCGCTGCAGCTGCTGTCCAGCCGCCTAGCCGACACCACTAGCCACCATTTGACGCCCGGAACAGCCCCCACGTAGCCCCGACCAGCCACCACAGCAGCCGCTCCTTCACCGCGCCCGGATTGCTGCCATTCGTCGCTCGTAACGCAAAACCGGAGCCGCCATGAGCGAGCTCGCATCATCGCCGTTGTTCTTGTGTTAACGCCGTCGTTAAATGAGTAAGTTAACCCCTAATCCCTCGTTTAGGGTGCTAAACTTGCTTAGAGTAGTTTAGTTTAAGTTATGGCTAGTTAAGTGGGATTATGTGATAGGTTATCGTTAAATTATTAGATAATTATTGGTGATAAGTTATTGGCGATTAATAAGTTATCATTGGACGTGATGATAGGTTATCGTTGTTTAAATGATAAGTTATCAGTAAAATTTTACGATAGGTTATCGGTAAGTTCGATAAGTTATGATTATTTGTGTAATAGACTATTGTTGTGTTCGCGATAAGTTATCGCTATTTTGACGATAAGTTATCGATTATTTTATCATTACTATTTATTTTATTAAATAAATTAATTTTCGGAATTAAATAATAATATTTTATTCTTAAAAAATATTTATTAATAAAATATTTGATTTCTGAAAATTTAATATTAATATTTTCGAATGATTTTTAATATCGAATTGTGATTGTTTTATGCACAAATTGTGATGCCAATGTTGGATTTCGTCGTATAAGTTGGTGTATATGGAAAATGATTTGAATGATTATGATTTGAGAAAATATTTTGAATCTTTGAAAATAAATTATTTTCAAATATTATTAAATAATTAATTTTCAAATTTATTTATTATTATTTTTAAAAATTTTTAATCTCAAATTATGATTTCTGTGCTTGAATGGTGGCGATTATGCCGTGAATCGTCGTATTAATTTGATTATATGAAAAATTATTTTGAACAGAAGTTTCTATGGAAAACTTGTGAGATTTTTGGAATTAAACTATTTTTATTGTTATGCCAAGAAATGATAGTAATGCTTTGCGGTTGATAAACGTGTTTGGCATCGAAGCTTACAAGAATTGATTGACTGTTTGCATGAGCGACCACTTGGTTTGTTATACGGCACTAAGTGAGTACTATTCATGGATGCATGGGCTAATTGAAAAGATAATAAGGGCGCGAATGACAACCATTCTGTTCCAGAAAGAATTCCTGAAACAGAAATAGATTTTTCTATTTCTATTTTCAGGATGAGTTTCTGAAAAAAAAAACACGTTTGATAATGACAAAAAATTTCTATTTCTAGAACAGAAACACGTTTGATAACAGCATAAAATTTCTATTTCCCGGAACAGAAATCCATTTTTTTAGAAATGGAATAAAAAATTAGAAAATCCGGAAAATTCCTAAAAAACTCAAAAAAATAAAAAAAATCCATAAAAATTGAAAATTTCCAGAAAAATTCATAAAAATTTCCAGAAAATAAAAAACAGTCAGATTTTGAGAAAATAGGAAAATTTTTAAATTTTTCTTAAAAATAAAAAAATCAAAAATTTCAAAACTTCACAAATGGCTTAGAATACCTGTGGCCACCCACTTTGAATGAAATTTAATTTTTTTGAGGTGCCCGAAAAAATCAAAAAATAAAAAATTTCAAAACTTCAAGGAATAGTGCCCAAGAATTTAAATTTTTGGGCACAGTGAGTGGCCACAAATATTCTAAGCCATTATGTGAAGTTTTGAAATTTTCTATTTTTTTGGGCAACTAAAAAAATTTAAATTTCACTCAAAGTAGGGTGGCCACATGTATTCTAAGCCATTTTGTGAAGCTTTGAAATTTTTTATTTTTTGATTTTTTTGGGCACCTCAAAAAATTTAAATTTCACTCAAAGTGGGTGGCCACAAGTATTTTAAGTCATTCTGTGAAGTTTTAAAATTTTCTATTTTTTTATTTTTTTTGGCACCTAAAAAAATTAAAATTTCACTCAAAGTGGGTGGCCACATGTATTCTAAAACATTCTGTGAAGTTTTGAAATTTTTTATTTTTTGATTTTTTTCTGGGCACCTCAAAAAATTTAAATTTCACTCAAAGTAGGTGGTCACAAGTATTCTAAGCCATTCTATGAAGTTTTGAAATTTTTTATTTTATATTTTTTTTGGCACCTCAAAAAAATTTAAATTTCACTCAAAGTGGGTGGCCACATGTATTCTAACCCATTCTGCGAAGTTTTGAAATTTTTTATTTTTTGGTTTTTTTTAAAATATTCACCAAATTTCCTATTTTCCTTAAATCTGACTTTTTTTTTAAATTTTCTGTACATTTTTGCGAATATTTCTGGAATTTTTCAATTTTTATGGATTTTCTGAAAAAAAAATTCGAGATTTTTTTTAGAAATTTTCTGGATTTTCTAATTTTTTTTATGAATTTTATGAATTTTTTATTTTTTCTGATTTTTCTAATTTTTTTTATTTTCCCGCCAGGAATGAACCAGACCAAACCGGTTTGAATCGGTTTGACCAGGTCAGATCGCGGAAAAATTTAGGAAGAGATGTGTTTTGAAGAGAGAAAACATGTTCTTTTAGAAATGATTTTCATTTCTTGTCAAGAAACAGAAAACCTACTTTTTTTTTTGTTCTGATTTTTGGTTCAAAATCAGTTTTGGAACAAAAAGTTGTTCCAGAAATAAAAATATGGAATTGCGTTATCAAATGGGTTTCTGTTCCAAACCTGTTTTCGGAAACAAAAAACTAATTTTGGACAGAAACAGAATGGTTATCATTCGCGCCCTAATTGGCCAGAATGCTTGTGTGCTCGTGTGGTCACACGTCGGAGCCGTCTTGCTGTAGATCGTTTGACGATGCCCGATTTTATCGAGGTCTGCTGCAAATCGCGCTCGATTTTATCGGATGCCTGGAAATTATATGGATAGCCGATACTCCGAATGCCGAATCGCGGCTCGATGGTGAATTCGATGCTTCTTACGGGATACCATCTTACTGTAAATCATTTGATGTTGCCGTATTGAAATGCCGTCTTACTGTAGATCGTTTGACGTAGCCGTGCTCGATGGGGCAGGATGGAGTCCGGTCATGCCGGAAGACTGCTATCTTGCTGCAGATCGCTTGATGTGTAGTGGCCTTGAGGGGGCGTAATAACTATAATACGTATGATGCATAGTGCCTGATTATATGATAGAAACTGCTAGGCATGATGGGACGTCCTCAAGTGGATTCTATCTTATAATCGAGACACGTGCGCCTGTGATGCATTGATGCATGGGAAATCTCTTTAAATGCTTCGAGTATGTGACATATTCATTTCATCAATGGGTGTATCAAGACTAGGTAAGGATGCATGTGGCTGTTTAGTGATGTTGTTGTTGATGCTTTATCGCCTGTTTAGGGACCCCCGAGGCGAGTTGGCCTCCTAAGCGGGACTTAGATCGTTAACTTACTGAGATTTTATCTCATTTGTTATTGTTAAATTTTTTCGGGACCTTAGCATATCGTTGCTCCCTATGCGGTTTGGAGTACCGCAGATTTTGGTTGGTTCTTGAGCGTTAGGTCTAGAAGCTAATCTTTTGAACGGAGTAGATTAACTCTAGCCTTTATCTTTTTGCTGGCTTTTTGAGGAAACGCCCAAAGTAGGCTTATAAGAATGTTCCTAGGGTTAATCGATTATATATTAAAAAAATAGCTTTTGTTATGACTGGTTTTCCTTTACTATTCCTAATTTGATTGTTGTCTGGGATTTGTTGTGTTGATTATCGTTTTCGCTTGCGTAATAAAAAGAAAGATAAAAATGAAAGAGTCGGCGACGAGTCCTGGGATGTCGCATCATAACGACCATAGCGGGATGATGCGCGTTCGTGAGGTTCGGGGCGTGACATAATAGGTGTCCACGTTTCCTTTTCCAAACTGTCCAATCTTGCCATGCGTCCCTGCTTGTTTCCATCCGGTAATTGGAGACTGAGGTTCACCGGAATTTCCCATCCGTGGTTTTGACTGCTCATCTTCACGAAGTTAGCGACTTCATACATCGTCCTCGGAGAGAGCACGATTGTTTCGTATTTCCCTTTGATTTCTAGCCAGGAAACACGTACTAGCTCGGCGACGGGCAGATTTTCGTTGCCCCAATAGCTGAAACTCAGAAATATTCATGCAAGCAAAGGATTGGTTTACTATAGATGATGATGGTTAGGAACGATCTCATTTTCACGTAAGTAATTCAAAGTTTTTGCGGCAGAAAAAATTGTTTTAGTGCAGAAAAAAAGGTGCATATTCGGCGGCATCTTTTCAGCTGCATATCAGGAAATATGCAACGCCAAAATAAATCTGGAGACATGCCAACACAAAGGTACTCATTTAGGGCAATAGAACGTTTCTCGCCGCCTGCACGTCATTTTTTGTTGAGACAAATTCATACGTTGTACCCAGACCGATCAAGATTCTTGAACATTAGATGAAATTTGGACTTAAAAATGTACTTGTTTAGGATAGAAGAAGCAACGATACCATGATTCTCCCTCTTCTAGCCATTTCCAGTATCGGCTATCGTTACCCCAAATGATCGATAATGCCGGAACCAGAACCATCAAGCAGTTCCTGTTGAGCTCCTCGTCAACCCAATACTTTTGTGTGTATGGCAGTTTCTGTAAGCACAAAGCAGTGATCATTGAGTGAGACATAAACAAAATCAGAACAAAACTCGGCTCGTCCAATCAGGAGCTACTGTGCTCCCATCTGGTCCCTTATGACCTATTTATAGATCCACTTGTCATCTGCAAGTGGTCTTGACTTACAGACTTTTCCTGCATATCATGCAGTTTTAGTTTCACGGCGGCATCACAATCCGAGCCAAATGTTTTTTCAATATATCTGAGCAAAAAAAGTTCATTTTTGTTCTCTGGAACTTGCCTGATGCTCGCCTTTTTTCGCCTCGCCCTGCTTCTTGTCGTCCTTCAAAAGCACTCCCGCATAGACTCGACGGCTCACCTCGTTCGCAGCGAGTGAGGCGATTTCGTCACCGATCGCTCTTCTCAACATCGCCAAGGAAATGAAAGGAGGCCTAGGCTTTCTCGTTTGACTTGTGCTGTTTCGGGCGTCTCCTTCATCTGTTGACGGTGACGAATCGGGTGCATCTCCTGCTGCGCGAATCTCCGCCATCTTCTTCCAGATATACTCGTACCTACCATAAATGTACACAAAAAAAAAAACAAAAAAAACCAAAGGATTGAGTTGATCTAACGTTAAACTAAACGAAAGGTTGATTTATTGGTCCAGACGTTCGGACTGTGCCGGGAACCTCTTGTTGCTTGCAGATCCTGCTATGGCTGAAGAAACAGAGACGAAGGAATGATAGTGGGTTCTGATTTTACGCATTTTCATGGTTAAGTAGAGACAAAGCGACCCAAATATTAATAACAAATAAAAAAGCTAATAATGATGATGATGTCACACTGAAGATGCGTACCGTGATTATTGTGATATCTCTGATGTGATGGAAAATGGTAGAAAAAATGGTACAAATGATTCATGAACCTTAATTTAATGTGCAATATGATCCATAAAATTTTAATTTATTCAATGTGATCCATAAACTTTAGTTCAATGTACAATGTCGTTGTTGAAATTTTAAATTGTTCAATATGGTCTCTGAACTTTTCGTACTTGTTCAATTTAGTCCCTAAATCATGTGAAAGCTTTTAATGTGTTCTTGAACTCAATTTAATAGAATGACTACATTGAACATTTTCATATCGTTCAGGGGCTAAATTAAACACGTATCAAAATTTCAGAAACCACATTGAACAAATTAAAAGTTCAAGAACGATATTGCACATTAGAGTAAAGTTCGGGGATCATATTGAACAAATTAAAAGTTCATATCTTCTTACCTTTTTCTTTTCTTGACCCATCCATAAGGGTTCATCAAAGTTCTCATACATTATCTTGGTGTTCTTGCCTTATCTGCTAGCTCTACCGAGGTCCATATATGGTCGTGGCTTTCCAATAGCAACGTATCCCTCCGAAATCATCCAAGGGCCCTATCGCAGTACAAAGTCGTTGTCATCAATGCTCGGGAAATTTGGCAATGATAAAAGTAGTTTCCCATAACCATGGAATTTTGAGCTCAGCACGTAAAGGTGCTAAAACATACTCTTGTTCTAGGAACGCCTTGAAACGGATTAATAATTTTCCACTTATAGGGGCATTTCCGATGCCCGTCGACACATTTTGATACACAACACATGTTAGAACAAAACTGGTGTTCACTATGTTGACCAGTGCCGACAAGCCAAGCATCCATTTTTGTAAAAATAAAAATAAATAACAGTAAAAGAACAAAAAAATAAAAAATAAAAAACAGAAGAGAGAGTCCATTTATTCAAGGACGTGGACTGGCCCATCTCGCCCCAACCCAGCCCGTTGGGATCAAGTCCAATTTCTGTTCAGCCCGGCTCACCCATCAACACCAGTACAAGCCGAACCTATCAAACCAAGCCCGTGAGTCCTGCTCAGCCCAATTCAATTTTTAAAAAAATTCGAATTTTTAATTATTATTTATTTATTTATTTATATTTTTTCATTTCTTTCCTTTTCTTTTCCTCCTTCCTCTGCCGCGACCTGCCGGCAATGGCCACAGGCGAGCTCAAGCTCACCAGCCTCTGCCGAGCCACGGGCTTGCCTGGATCTGGTGAGCTACGAGCTTGCTGGCCTCGGCGGAGCTCGGGCTCGTCTGGATCGGCCGAGCCTCGAGCTCGCTGACCTCGAGTGAGGTCAAGGCTCGAGCTCGAAGGCCAGGTCGCAAGGCAGTGAGGTCAAATATGGTGAAGGCAAGGTCGAGGCAAGGTCGAGGCATGAGCTTGCCAAATATGGTGAGGTCAGGCCTCGCCAGCCTCGAGTGAGCTCGACCTTGCCGTGACGAGCTCGGCCTCGCATGGGGACGGCCTTTGCAAAGGCCTGCGACCGACGAAGGGAAGAAGAAGGAAAAATAAAAAGTAAGAAAAGGAAAAGAGGAAAAAAGAAAGGAAAATATAAAATATTAAAAAATTCAATATGAAAAATTTTGGAAAATGTTCTCACCTTCTTAAATTAGGAAATTCACTTTCCTAATTTTATATATTAATATTTTTTTTGACCGGAAAGTATTTTCGGTTGACTTATCATCTTTGGTGAATCAAACGGGTGAAAGTCCGGAAAACGAATACCCGAAAAACACTTTCTCTCAAACAAACGCACCCTTAATGTACAATATAAAAATCATGTCTCATAGCTTGCGCATCTCCCAGAATAGAATCGAGTGTTCGAATTGTTGTTTGTATATTCGGTTTTGCGATCAATCTTTCTCTGTTTTGTTTCCCTTTCCATCTCTGTATTCTTTATATTCATAGTGTGCTTTGGTCCTGTATGTATGATGGCTGGCAAGCGATGGTGGGAACGCTACGGTGGTCGGAGACGACCGATGGTGGGGTAAAGCATGTGTGTCCCGTCCTCGGTAAAAAGTGTGCTGTGTATGGTTCTCTGGTGAGGCGTGTGTGATCTCCGTTGTCCGATTTGTAGAGTACGTATCAGTATTTCGGCTGATAACAGAATAGTATTAGTATGTGTTGGTCTAGACATGGCCACAGTTCGGAACCGGCGGTTCCGGTTCGTGGCCATGTATGAACTAGAACCGGCGGTTCTGGGCCGGTTCAGGTTCCGGCCCTGTTCAGAACTGGCCGGTAAAAATTAAAAAAATAAATTATAAAATAAAAAAATAATGAATTATCAAATTATGAAATAATGAATTATTCGATATAAAATGTAATCAAAATGTATATTGTAATCAAATTTAAGGAAAAAAAGAGAGAATTTTTTTTTTGGAACCGGAACCGGGCCTGTAGGCCACAGGCCAGTTCCAGTTCTGAACAGCGGGCCCGATCAACGGGCCGGTCTCAGGTTTGACCCGGGCCGGTTCTGGGCCGAAACCGGCCCGTGGCCATGTCTATGTTGGTCTACACGTAGCTGAACCTTGTGTTCGGACTTTGGAGAGTCTGGAAGAAGAAAAACCAGTGAACGAAAGGGGTGACGGACTAAGAAATAGAAAGAAATAAATAAAACAATAATAACAAAAAATATATAAAAAAAACGAAAAACGAAAATAAATTGGTAGGAAAATGCAAGTCTCGAGTTGTTAGTTATCTTTTAAGAATAGTTCTAATTGGATTTCATTTTATTCATAATCATCTAGTTTGGGGAGTTTTTTTTTTTGACGAAAACAAAACCATAGTTCGTGCTTGTCTTAGATGAGATGGATAATAAGATAAATGATGATGATAATAATAATAAAAGAAAAATGACAAAAAAATCTCGCTAGGATCGCATTTAGAGAGATTACTTCGATGAATTTTTTTTGTTTAAATATCACTTAGTACATTTTGTTTAGTAGATAATTCTCTTTGGTAGAAATTATATTTGACTTTGAGTTAGAAATTAGATCACGGGATTTATGTCCCGGGGCTCAAACAATGAAACCTTGCATATTTTTTCCCGACTCATATCGGGTTCTATTTTTTGCGTTTTATTTTCGATGTCTTTATTTTTGTGCTTCATATCGTTGAATGTGTGATTTTCATTATTTTTGACTCGATATTATTTTTGCCTCGTGTGATTGATTGAAAAACCATAAATGAACATTTAGTAGGGCATACTTGGAGACTTAAAATGAAAAAGACCACATGACTCATGTTTTGAATAAAAAGCCGTGCTTAAATACTGAAAGGGCACTAATTATACTATTAGAATAACCAAGTTCCAAATCCTAAATCTCTAATTTATATAGGAAGTGGCCTCACAATGTTATCCTTGGCTCCTAATCGGTTAGTGGTGACTCCTACCAAGTAAAATCTTTTTGTTAGTCAAATTGAATCAATCAACGTAGCATGGTAACGGCTTGTGAGAACATGTGTGAACAAGAGTGAGCACCCTGAGTAGGCGATCCCTGTTCCCGTTCAATATACTGCTGAACCCACCCTGACTAAACCCGCTCTCCCTAAATCGGGAAAAGTATCAAAAAAGTCCTAAACCTTTTGTATTAGTGCAAATTTATTATATTGGTGCCGATTCAGTCCTAATTCTTTTTTTTTGTGCCAATTCAGTTCTAAACCTTTTGTATTGGTGCCAATTCAGTCTTAAACATTTTGCATTTGTGCCAATTTAGTCATAAACCTTTTTTTGATGTCAATTCAACCCTAAACTTTTTGCATTTGTGCTAAATCAGCCCTAAACCTTTTGAATTTGTGCCAATTCAGTGTTAAACCTTTTACATTAGTGTTAATTCAGTCCTTCGACACGTGAATAGTTATTAGCCAGAAGGACTGAATTGGCATCAATGCAAAAGGTTTAACACTGAATTGGTACAAATGCAAATGTTTAATACTAAATTGACACCAAAAAAAATTTATGACTGAATTGGCATTAATACAAAAAGTTTATGACTGAATTGGTACCAAAAAAAGGCTTAGGATTAAATTGACATAAATGTAAAAGGTTTATGACTGTCGCGACCTAAAAAAATCGATTTTTCCGATCTTAGGTTAATGGATTACTAGATCAATTAAATTAACTAACCTAGCTCGAGTTCTCCCAAACTCTACCAATTCGCAACTTAGGTCCAATTGTGAGCATGCAAATATTTTCAATGGGAGTCGCCACTAATCATTTAGGGTAGGTTGATTAGAAACCTAAATAAAATAGCGGGAGTACTATTTTATTTCTACGAACCAGAAATTTTGAATTCGGGGACTTGGTTACGCTAGATTCCCTAACGCCCTTTCGGTACCAATTTCCGCAAAAATACTCAATTTGACAATCTTGATGAATCTTGACTTAAAAGTTCGAAGGTGCAGAAATTTTCTCTCTTTTTTTTTTTACTTATTTAAATGAAAGTTAACCTACATGTAATGACGTGCAAAAATTGACATGCGATTAATGTAACCTAACGTGCAAACTATATGTCATGCGATGACGTGACCTATTTCTAATGATGAGCATATTATTTTTTTGCATTTTTTTTATGAAATTCGGAATTAAAAATACCACTTATCTAAACATGCAATTTTAAACTAAAAAAATTAACCTATTCTAGAACAATCTTTTTGGTATTTTTTTTAATCGAAATTCGAAATTACAATCAAATAAAAAAAATAAATAACCGCTAAATCTTTCGAATTAAGTTTCGATCTGAAGCCCGACATATCGATCCTAAAACTCGAAATACCCACTATGGAAATAACTCTATCTAAAGCCTGATAGATACATTTATTTCCACGTGTGCGGTTGCGGATTAGGAAATTTTCCTAATCGATCACATCTTAAAAAGATTTTGATATCTCAAATATTTTGGATATATTCAAGAGATTTTGAAAACTCTGATTTCTATCCAAATTTGAAAAGTAATAGATATCCGAGATTTCAGAAAAAAAGGAAATAAAATCCTAATTGGAATATGCTTATTACTCAAATATGCAAAATTGGATATCAATAAGCACAAATTAGGCAATAAAATATTCAAACCAAATCATGATAAGATATTTACCTGATTTGCGAATTTCTTTCCAGATTTGAATCATGTGGATTGGGGCTGCGGATTGCGGAATTAGCAGCTGACGACGGTGGCCGCGACAGATGGTAGCTCACGTTGATGGATCCGGATTGCAACAGCAAGGATTCGGTGGGGCCTTCAGTGATGCTTGACGAATGATGGTCTCGGCAAAGTGTCCACGATGAGGATACGACCAGCGATGATTAATTGGCAATGAGAACAAAACAATACTGTAGGTGTTCTCTCAAACACCAAGGAACCTGCACAAGAAAGCTTTTTGCACTACACGTGTAAAAGTACAATTGAAGGAATTACATGTGTGTTGCTTGAGGTGTTATCATGCCAATAAGAAGCTATAACACAGCCGAATGTGCATGAGACGCCAAGGAAAGCACCAGGAACGCTGCAACAAGACAAGCACGCCAGAAAGGACGTATGGATTGGACTGGAAAGCAACGTCGTCGATGCAAGGCTCAACTAGTGGTGTCGCGGATGGAGTTCTCGGTTCAGCAACAGTATCGGGGTTGATCAGGTTCGAGCTAGACAATGGCCGCCAGTTGTGTACTAGACAAATGCCTTGTGGTAGATGGAAGCCGCTGGTCGTTGAGGAGCTCGTTGATATGGCGCGCCTATGCAAGGACTGGATGAGCCAAGCCAAAAATCACCGCTTTGCTTCCTCGCTTTGGGTATTGGTCTCCTTTGTGTGTTGAACCATCTTCAGGCATGAGGGGATTGTGAGTGGATGCTTGACCTAATAGTCAAACTGCACTCACGAAGAAGACCCCAAAGAGCACCGCTCCCTCACCTTCTTCAATTCTGAAGAACTTTTCGATCTCCCTCTCACGTTTTTTTCTTTGTCGCTGTGTGTATCTCCCTTCTCTCTTTCTTTTGACTTCTCCGTGAGTGCAGAACGTGGAGATGTTTTTCTCTACACCTTCGTGAGTTGAGCCTCTCTTTTCTCTGGCTTTCTTGTCTTGCGTGTGTGGTGGGTGAAACCCTGTGTGCTCTCCAGTGTCCAGCTTTTATTTTTTGACCGAGACCTCTTCTTTCCTTTTTGCACCTCGGAAAATCCCCCTCTCCTGATTCTCCTTTATTTCTTTCCCTTCCTTTTTCTTCTTTGACTGAGACCTCCACCGATCGTCCAATATATTCCTCAGAATATATGCCCCATGCTGACTGTATCTTCAATATCTATGGCCTCGCACGATTTTTCTTCTCAGAATCCTTCGTATATATTTTCCTCTTGCACCAAAGATTTCAAGAAAATAAAAATCGTCTGATACCTTTCTTCTTTGGTATATCGTGATACCCAAGATTTTCAAATTTCTAAAAGATATATTGCCGATTACTTTCCATGGATTAAAGATAGACAAAATATATCGATTTCGATTATGGGCTTGATTCAATTTAGCTCAAAACCATTTGCTCGAATCCATCCGTCGTCGGTCCGATAAATGTGCAAATTATATGGGCCTAATTAACTATTAATGGAATGCTCCTAATATCTATATGCAATTTAACTAATTAATTAATTAATTTTTTTTCTAGGGACCGAGATCGATCCCTAATTTTTATGCAATGAATGACTAATTGGATTTTGCAAAATTTAGGTGTCAACAATGACTGAATTGACACTTTTCTCAAGCTAACTGCCCCAAGCAAGGAGGATGAAGGATGTGTCCCATATCGTGGGTCGCCAAGATTTTGTGAATGAACTTATGTCGCAATTGATCGATAAAAGAGACAGCTATGCCAACCTGGGAGTGATTTCGGTGGTTGGCGAGGGAGCCATCGGCAAAACAGCTCTAGTGAGGAGCGTCTGCAACCGAGCAGACATTGAGAATCATTTCGACCGCTGTGCCTGGGTCCGGGTTGGGCCGGAGCCTAACCTGGTTCATCTCATGGTCAACTTGCTCAAGCAGCTGAGGGTCCGGGAATTGCGAAACGTGGAGCGTATGCACAGGGAAAAGCTGTCCGATATGATCCTAGAAGTCCTGCTGGAGTGGCGTTATCTGATAGTCCTGGATGACTCGTGCGATCTCCATCTCATGGACAAGCTCATAATGGTGCTCGTGGACTTGAGGAACGGGAGCAGAGTAATCGTCACGACTGGTAACCCCGACATACCCTCTTCCATCGATCCGTGGTATTCCGCGCATCTCAAGTTGAGCCCCCTCAACCGAGAACAGAGCGAGGAGTTATTGGAAAAATGCAGCCTGGCTTTCAACGTGGTCGATCCGCTTGTGGAACTCCTCCATCTCAAAGAGAGGATTCTTAGCAAATCGGGCGGTTCTCCCCCAATGATCCTTCTGCTCGGAGGACTTTTATCTGCCACCACATTGGACAGATGCACCGAGCTAGCCTATGGGCTTCCCGATCGTCCCACACTCCAAGATGCTGTGTGTTTGAGTGTTGATGAACTGCCAGACTGTTTAAAGCAATGTGCTCTGTACTTGACTCTGTTCCCTAAGGAATCTGCGATTCCCACAAGGAGGCTCTTCAGACTCTGGTCAGCTGAAAAGCTAGTATCTTCAGCGTTGGAGAACGGAGTAAACAGAGTTGATCCAGAGAAATGTCTCGAGATTCTGGTGTCTAGAAACATGGTCCATGTAGCTCGATGGAAATGAGACGGGAGTGCCCGAACGTGCTGCTTGCCTGGAATGTTGTACGATGTCTTTTATCAGATGACTAAGAATGAAAGATTCCTCAAGATCTATGACTGTTCTATTCATGATGAAGGAAAGTTTGATGCCCCGCGTGTCGCCATACATATGGATATTTCTGGAGGAGAAGCAAAGGCACAAGTAAATGTGCCAGAAGCAGCAAGAGAGCGATCAGAAACAAATGCACAAGAAGCACACATGAAGATCCCTCCTGCCGAGCCAAATCAAAGAATGTCCACCTGCGGCAATTCCATGCCGTGCGGCATCCAACAACTTTGTTGCCATGTGTCATTGAACACCATGAAGCTAGGAACAAGGGCCAGAGAGAGCGGTGTTACTTAAACCGCTAGGAACAAGGGCCAGAGAGATAGCGGTGTTACTTAAACCGCTTGTACCAAAGAGCGACTCAAGTTTGCTGAAGAGGGACTCGAGTTTGCTGAGGGTACTTGATCTCGAGGGTGTCTACAAGCCTTTGCTTCCGGAGGAGCTTGGCAACAAGTTGCCGAACCTAAAGTACTTGGAACTGAGATGGACTCTTCTTGAATGGCTTCCGGAGTCAGGTGGCGCTATTGTCACACCTGGAAGCTTTGGATCTGAAGTACACTAACATATCCAATCTGCCGGATTCAATCTGGGAGGCAGAGAATCTGCGACACCTATACATGACCGAGGTTGTCTGGGATGACGCTGCTTGTCATCAGTTGGAATCCAATAAATCATTAAACTGCAACATACAAACCATTTGGGGCTTAGTCATAAAAGATGATAGTCCCATGTTGAAAGTGCTGCGCGAGTTGACAGTCCTAATGAAGCTGGCTCTCGCGTAGGATGGCAAGACGGTATCGGGAGCAACCAAGCATATTTTGCATTTGGAGATGCTTAAATCCCTCAGATCGCGAAGGAAGAAGGCAGCCTCATTTACTCGGATGGAAGATGAAATGAGTAACATGAGCGGGCTCGAGTCTCTTTCCAACTTGCACCTGCTCGGATATTTGGGCATGGAAAGCTTGTTGGAGTGGCACATCCCACCGAACCTGAAAGTACTTACCTTGTCCAAGTCGAGACTAGATGTCGATTCGATGGGAGTCCTGGGGAAGCTGAAATGTTTGACCACTCTCCGATTATTTGCGTCCTCATACGAAGGCAAGACATCGAGCGTCTAAGAAGGAACATTTCCGAGCCTCCATGTATTGAAACTGTGGAAGTTGTAGATGTTGGGATTTTGGCACAAAAAACCCATAGAATTGAATGAGAAGTGCGTGGGTGAAAGTGTCCCACATAGGGTAGAAGAGAGATGGGAGATGGGTTCAAATAGTTGAGCCTCACAAATGGGTTTGGGCCCCAAGGGGTACTTCACTTTTGTGGAAGAGAGAGGACTTACGTCAAGCTCGATCCACTCGTGCCGCCGCCCGTCCGGCCGGCCGGCTCGGTTCCGAGTCCACCCTCTATCGGTTTTTTATTTTTCCGAACAGACACGTTGTTATAAATTATTTTATTTTATTTTTTGGACAAACAAACATGTCTGTTCGTGAGGTTCGGTTTGCCCGAACGAAAATCGAAGCCCTCCCTTCATGCCTGTTCACGAACCGAACCGGTTCAAGGCTCGGCTCGTGACTGTTCACGAAGAACCGAATGAAATTGTTCGGTTGGTGGTGACTCTTCAGTTTCATCCTTCTATATAAACGAACAGTTAAGTTCGGAAAGGACACTTTGTGACATTTGCATTCCCCAGAGACATTTTTTCCCGAGACACTTACGCATATTCACTTCATCATTATCATTTCTTGTGCAATTGTTCTGCAAAATTGCGTTCGTTGGAGTCCTCCGGATAAGTACTGAGACTAGGCGGTGTTCATGGCTAAAACGAACACAACAGTGAGAACCAATTTTGTTCGAGAAACAGTTATGTGATTTCTATTGTCTAGGCTTACACGAAAGGTCGACAGTTCAAAGACATCAAGTCTACTGATTGACCGACTAAGTCCGATAGATTTCACCAAGGAAAGTTCAAAGTTTCAGACTACTTATCCTGATGCAACATTTTCTTATGGAATAATCGCACATTGCATTTCATGCATACACGAAGAGTCATGATATCTGAACTTCTCATTCATGTGGGGGATTGTTGGGATTTTGTCACAAAAAACCCATAGAATTGAATGAGAAGTGTGTGGGTGAAAGTGTCCCACATAGGGTAGAAGAGAGATGGGAGATGGGTTCAAATAGTTGAGCCTCACAAATGGGTTTAGGCCCCAAGGGGTATCCCACTTTTGTGGAAGAGAGAGAACTTACGTCAAGCTCGGTCCACTCCCCCCGTGCGCGCCGCCGCCCGTCCGGCCAGCTCGGATCGGTTCGGTTCCGGGTCCACCCTCTATCGGTTTTTTATTTTTCCGAACAGACACGTTATAAATTATTTTATTTTATTTTTTGGACAAACAAACATGTCTGTTCGTGAGGTTCGGTTTGCCCGAACGAAAATCGAAGCCCTCCCTTCGCGCCTGTTCACGAACCGAACCGGTTCAAGGCTCGGCTCGTGACTGTTCACGAAGAACCGAACGAAATTGTTCGGCTGGTGGTGACTCTTCAGTTTCATCCTTCTATATAACCGAACAGTTAAGTTCGGAAAGGACACTTTGTGACATTTGCATTCCCCAGAGACATTTTTTCCCGAGACACTTACGCATATTCACTTCATCATTATCATTTCTTGTGCGATTGTTCTGCAAAATTGCTTTCGTTGGAGTCCTCCGGATAAGTACTGCTTCGGAGGAACGACATCCGTTCTATCTTGGGAGACGATTGTCCGATATCTTCGGGTACTGATTGAGGGGCCAAATTCGCCTTAAGGACACGACGTTATTTTGTCGGGCTCGGATCAACATTTTGTTTGCTTGGTTCTGCTGCTTTCAGGTTTGTTTTTCCTAACGTTTGTTTTAATTTCTCGCAAACGAACTTAGCCAAACTACAATATCGAATTACATTCTTTTACAATCTTAAGACGAATTTGTTCGGTTCTGTTCGTATACCGACATTCTGTTCATTGAGTTTTTCTGTCAAATATCAGATTGCCATTCCTTTAAGTCGAACCTTTGTTGTTTATACGGTCGCTTAGTTTTTTGACGAATTTCTGTCACATTGTTGAATTCTGCTTGTGTTGAAATTCTATTACAATATTTTGAAATTTTCGTATTCAGAATATAATTCTGTTCATACAATTTTTCGTTACAATTTTTTCTATTCTATTCGTGAACAGATTTTTCGTTTCTCTTTATATTAAAATTTCTAATTTTGTTCATGAACAAACAATTCTGTTCGTAATCATATATTACCGATTCTTTCCGTGAATATATTCTGTTTTTTATATTTCAGAAATGGCTTCGGCTTCAACTCCGGTTAACCCTATTCCGAATCATGGAGAAAAGCCAGAAAAGTTTAATGATACGGATTTCAAAAGATGGCAACAAAAGATGTTGTTCTATCTCACGACCTTAAACTTGGCTAGATTCCTCAATGAGGATGGTCCTAAATTGGACGTTGGAGAGACAAATAAAGAAAAATTGGCTGCTGTGGATGCATGGAAGCATTTCAACTTCCTATGTCGCAACTATGCCCTCAACGGTCCGGACAATACTCTCTATAACGTCTATAGTCCGCTAAAAACGGCTAAGGAGTTATGGGATAGTCTGGACAAGAAATATAAAACCGAAAATACCGGATTGAAAAAATTCATTGTCGGTAAATTTCTGGATTTCAAGATGGTTGATTCAAAGACCGTCTTAAGTTAGGTTCAAGAGTTTCAAGTGATTATGTGTGATATTCGTGCTGAAGGAATGACTCTAAGTGAGACATTTCAAGTGGCTGCATTCATTGAAAAACTGCCACGATCCTGGAGAGATTTAAAAAATTATCTCAAACACAAGAGAAAGGAGTTGTCACTTGAAAACTTGATTGTTCGGTTGAGGATCGAGGAAGATAATAAGCTGTCCGAGAAGAAAGTTGGGAAGAACCTAGAGGTCTCAAAAGCCAATGTTGTTGAAGAAGGATCGAAACCCAACAAGAAGAGGAAAATGCCTATCAAGTCTGGAGAGGGATTCACCCAAGGCCCGAAGAAGTTCATTGGCAAGTGCTTCAACTGTGGCAAGTCTGGACATCGAGCCAAAGACTGCAGAGCCAAGAAAAGACAGAAAACTCAGGCTAATGTGGTGGAAGAGATCTCCCATGGTGTTGATGATATTAATCTGACTGCTATGATATCCGAATGTAATATGGTGGGAAACCCCAAGGAGTGGTGGATTGATACTGGAGCAACTCGTCATATCTGTGCAAACAAATCGTTGTTCACGTCCTACACAACTGTGGGGGGTGATGAAAAACTTTATATGGGTAATTCATCAACCTCTAAGGTTGAAGGTGTCGGAAAGATTGCTCTAAAGATGACATCTGGGAAAGTTGTGACACTAAACAATGTGCTACATGTGCCAGACATACGCAAGAATTTAGTGTCCGGATCTTTTCTTAGCAAGAATGGTTTCAAGCTGGTGTTTGTGTCTGATAAGTTTGTACTCTCCAAGAATGAGATGTATGTAGGAAAGGGTTACCTTAGTGATGGTCTTTTCAAGCTGAATGTAATGACTGTTGTACCCAATGATGTTAAGAATAAAGTTGTTTCTGCTTATGTGCTTGAGTCTCCTAATTTATGGCATGCTAGATTAGGACATGTTAACTATAAGTCAATAAAGAAATTAATGAACATGGGGTTATTGCCAAAATTCGATTGTTCAAGTGGGAAATGCCAAGTGTGTGTTGAATCTAAATTTTCTAAACCTCCTTTTTATTCTGTAGACAATAGAGTCTCAGAACCTTTAGATTTAATACACATAGATATATGCGATATGAAATCAATACCGTCAAGAGGTGGTAATAAGTATTTTATTACTTTTATATATGACTGCTTGAGGAATTGTTATGTTTATTTGCTTAGTAGCAAAGATGAGGCTGTGAATGCTTTTAAAACTTATAAGTCTGAAGTTGAAACTCAGTTGAACAAGAAAATTAAAATCATAAGGAGTGACAGAGGAGGTGAATATGAATTTCCTTTTGAGGAAATTTGTACCGAGTTTGGTATCGTTCACACAAACGACTGCTCCTTATACATCACAATCAAATGGTGTGGCGGAAAGGAAAAAACCGGTCTTTAAAGGAAACAATGAATGCATTGTTGAATAGTTATAGTTTACTACAGAATTTGTGGGGGGAAGCTGTTTTGACGGCGAATTTTATTTTAAATAGAGTGCCCCACAGAAAAACACAACAAACTCCCTATGAGAAATGGAAAGGCAGAATGCCTAATTTGAATTATCTTAAAGTGTGGGGGTGTTTGGCTAAGGTTGCGGTTCCTAAGCCTAAAAAGGTTAAGATAGGACCAAAGACTGTTGACTGTGTTTTTATCGGATATGCTCAGAATAGCAATGCATATCGTTTTCTTGTTCACAAGTCAGAGATCCCAGATATACATGTCAATACGATCATTGAATCAAGGGACGATTCGTTCTTTGAAAATATATTTCCGTATAACATAGTATATGAGCCAATTGATAATAATAAGAGGTCTCAAAATACTATATCTAGAAGTGATCCAATGGAGGATGAACCTAGACGTAGTAAAAGACAAAGGACTTCTACGTCTTTTAGACCTGATTTCTTAACGTATCTGTTGGAGAATGAGCCTCGAACATTCAAAGAAGCTGTGACTTCGCCGAAGCCCCGTTCTAGAAAGAAGCTATCTATAGTGAAGTTGAATCCATCTTGTCAAACCATACATGGGAATTGGTTGACCTTTCTCCTGGTAATAAACCACTACAATGTAAGTGGATTTTCAAGAGGAAAATGAAAGCGGATGGTACTATTGATAAATATAAGGCTAGGCTTGTAGTAAAAGGATACAAGTAACGAGAAGGTCTTGACTATTTTGATACTTATTCACCTGTTACAAGAATTACATCTATAAGGATGCTAATTGCTATAGTAGCGATGTATAAGCTTGAAATCCATCAAATGGATGTAAAAACGGCCTTCTCAAATGGGGATTTGGAAGAAGAAATATATTTGGAACAACCCGAAGGGTTCATTGTTCCGGGACAAGAGCAGAAAGTACGTCGGCTTATCAAGTCACTCTATGGATTGAAACAAGCACCAAAACAATGGCATGCTAAATTCGACGAAGTCATGTTGTCGAATGGTTTCAAGATTAATGAGTGTGATAAATGTGTGTATGTTAAGAACACTCATAATGGTTTTGCCATTTTGTGCTTATATGTAGACGACATGCTTATAATGGGCAGCGATAATGAGGTTGTTAAGGTGACCAAACGCATGTTCACAAGTAAATTTGATATGAAAGATATGAGGGTTGCAGATGTTATTTTAGGAGTTAAAATCCATAAGACATTTGGAGGATTAGCTCTATCACAATCCCATTATATTGAGACGATTCTTGGAAAGTGCAAGAATCTGGACATTGTACCAGTAAAGACTCCGATAGATGTTAATTTACATCTTTCAAAGAATACTGGTGAAAGTAAGGCTCAAAATGAGTATGCTAGTATACTAGGCAGTTTAATGTATGTCATGAACTGTACTAGGCCGGACATAGCTTGTGCTGTGAGCAAGCTAAGTCGATTTACAGTTAGTCCAAATAAAAATCATTAGAAAGCTATGAAACGTTTATTGGGCTACTTAAAATATACTCAAGATTATGCTTTGCATTACACAAAATATCCAGCGGTACTTGAAGGATATTGTGATGCAAATTGGATAACCGGCACTAAAGACACAAAATCGACAAGTGGATATGTATTCACACTTGGGGGAGCGGTAGTGTCTTGGAAATCATCCAAACAAACTTGTATTGCTAGATCCACTATGGAATCAGAATTTATTGCTTTGGATAAAGCCGGTGAAGAAGCAGAGTGACTTCAAAATTTCTCGGAAGATATTCCTAATTGGCCCAAACCAGTGCCCGCTGTTTGTATACATTGTGACAGTCAAGCGGCAATAGGAAGGGCAAGAAATGTCATGTATAACGGTAAGTCTCGACACATACGTCGAAGACATGACACAGTAAGACAACTTCTTTCTAGTGGAATTATCACCATTGACTATGTGAGGTCAAAAGATAATATTGCAGATGTATTGATAAAAGGCCTGACTAGAGAGATGGTTGCAAAAATATCAAGGGAAATGGGTTTAAGGCCTATAAACAAGTCATCATAGCAGAAACCCTACCCTAGTTGACTGGAGATCCCAAGATCTAGGTTCAAAGGGATAACTAAGTTATGAAAACAGTATAGAGTACTGTCAAATTTTTACTCATTCCCGGATGAAGACAGTACTAATGTATGAAGGTTAAGCAAAAGCTTTTAATGATTCTGAATTGAGTATGTGATATACTATATGTTCAGAGATCACCTATGTGAGTGTGAAGTGAGGGCCGCTTCTGTGAGAATTGAAAAGGCCGAATTCTCTAAAATACTCATGAGACTAGGCGGTGTTCATGGCCAAAACGAACACAACAGTGAGAACCAATTTTGTTCGAGAAACAGGTATGTGATTTCTATTGTCTAGGCTTACACGAAAGATCGACAGTTCAAAGACATCAAGTCTACTGATTGACCGACTAAGTCCGATAGGTTTCACCAAGGAAAGTTCAAAGTTTCAGACTACTTATCCTGATGCAACATTTTCTCATGGAATAATCGCACATTGTATTTCATGCATACACGAAGAGTCATGATATCTGAACTTCTCATTCATGTGGGGGATTGTTGGGATTTTGACACAAAAAACCCATAGAATTGAATGAGAAGTGTGTGGGTGAAAGTGTCCCACATAGGGTAGAAGAGAGATGGGAGATGGGTTCAAATAGTTAAGCCTCACAAATGGGTTTGGGCCCCAAGGGGTACCCCACTTTTGTGGAAGAGAGAGAACTTACGTCAAGCTCGGTCCACTCCCCCCGTGCGCGCCGCCGCCGCCGCCCGTCCGGTCGGCTCGGTTCGGGTTCGGTTCCGGGTCCACCCTCTATCGGTTTTTTATTTTTCCGAACAGACACGTTGTTATAAATTATTTTATTTTATTTTTTGGACAAACAAACATGTTTGTTCGTGAGGTTAGGTTTGCCAGAACGAAAACCGAAGCCCTCCCTTCGCGCCTGTTCACGAACTGAACCGGTTCAAGGCTCGGCTCGTGACTGTTCACGAAGAACCGAACGAAATTGTTCGGTTGGTGGTGACTCTTCAGTTTCATCCTTCTATATAACCGAACAGTTAAGTTCGGAAAGGACACTTTGTGACATTTGCATTCCCCAGAGACATTTTTTCCCGAGACACTTATGCATATTCACTTCATCATTATCATTTCTTGTGCGATTGTTCTGCAAAATTGCGTTCATTGGAGTCCTCCGGATAAGTACCTCTTCGGAGAAACGACATCCGTTCTATCTTGGGAGACGATTGTCCGATATCTTCGGGTACTGATTGAAGGGCCAAATTCGTCTTAAGGACACGACGTTATTTCGTCGGGCTCGGATCAACATTTTGTTTGCTTGGTTGTGCTGCTTTTAGGTTTGTTTTTCCTAACGTTTGTTTTAATTTCTCGCAAACGAACTTAGCCGAACTACAATATCGAATTACATTCTTCTACAGTAGAACCTGACCGAGTGGACTATACAGGCAAATGCAATGCAGTGCCTCGAAGACTTCGAAATTAAGGACTGCAAGGAGCTGAAGAAGATCGACGGACTGCAGCATATCAAAACCTTCGAAGTAATCACATTGGTGAGAGTGCCGGATGAACTTGAGCTAAGTGTCAAAGTAATGCAGCCGAAGGTGCCAATCATGGCGAGAAGGAATTGGTAATATGATTGCCGCAAGTAGCTCTCTCTCTTCTTTTGCTTTACATGTTTGCTGATACATTTAGGTTGCCATCCACAGGGAACATCTCTTTGACAGTGCAAATAATAATTTGCTTGATTTAACTCCCGGTGCTTGTTGCGTTATGAAGAATCTAGAGAGGTGCTTCTTTTATAGCTATACGGTGTTCACGTTATTTTGCTCAGAAAAAAGGTTCCCGGGGGGGATGGTTTGGTGTTGGTGGGGGGGTGGGCGTGGCGTTAACGCGTGTGAATAACAAACAGTCGTGGTACGTGTGTGTGAGCGTGCGTCGGGTTTTATCTCATAGAACATAGTTAAGCTTTTATAGTGATAGTGGCGATGGATTGTTAGTGTTAGGGATGAGCAAAACGGATTGCCCAAACCAAAATTAGATCAGACTGATCGATTTGGACCGGTTCTTGGGAATATCGGTTTTGTTCCCAGTTTCTAAAAGTGAAATCGGTTTCTAAGCAGTTCGGCTCTCAATTCTAGGATGGGAATCGAACCGGACCGGACTGGACCAATAAATTTATATTTTTCTAATTTTTTCATATATAAAATATTTAATATATACATATATATATGAAAAATATTTAATATTGGTCCTATTGGAATCGATTGTTCAATTTTTTCATATATTATATTTTTCATATTTTTTCCATGGCTTTATGGGATCAAATCAGTACTATAAAGGAAAAAACGGAACAATCAGTTTTCGGTTCACAAATAATATTTAATATTGATATCATTGGAACCGGTCCATGGTCCCAAGATTAGCCGGTCCGTTCTCCGGTCCTAGAAACTAGAAACCGGTCCTCACGGTTCAGTTTGGGTTGGACCGAACTGGACCAGAAACCGCTCACCCCTAGTTAGTGTTGTGGCTCATTATGAATATAACTTTGTGTTCTTGATCATGAACAGGATGAAAAATGAAGAAGACGAAGATGACCATAGTGATAGACTCTGCATCCCGTCTCGAGGAAGATGGTGAGGATGATATTGGTTATTGTGAATAAGACGATTATGAGATATTTTCTTAAGTTAAAGACAATTATGTCATTTCTATTAATTATTTATATCTCTTAAGGTTACATGTATATTTTCCTTTGATTGTGCATATCTTAATTCTCGTGTACTCTTCTTCAACATTTATCGAAATATACAGAATTCTTGACAATACAGAAAAAGAAGAAGAAGAGATACATCTTTATAGAAGCACGACGAATATTTTGGTGGGAATAATTCAAGTCAGGAGTCACATGAAGACAAGGAGGAAGGAAAGAAAATACTAATTTCCCATGTTGTTTGGGTGTGCGTTGGGAGAAACGTAGACCGTAGAGCTAAATGAAAATTCACTTTAATTAAATAAAGAAATACTTTTGTGGGTATATTGCTTTAAAAGAATCAATGTAGTTTACGCAGGCTTATGTAATTACAATCATCGTGGCCTTTGTCGCACGCATTAATATGACATCACTAATTATTTACATTTATCTATCTCCATGATGCTTGTCCGGCATTCTTAACTATGTCAGGTAAAGGTGCCGCATCAATTTAGGAGTATATTATTGGGACAACTCAACATGGATAGTAAATGCAATAATGGCACATCAGCGGGGATATTTTTATGAATGCTCGAAATACCACAGGATTGTCCACCTAACTAATTACGAAATATCAAACATAGCAAGCTTTCTCATAACCTTAAAAGAACGATATTTTGTAAAATTAATGTCACGCGATGTTTTGAAAGACATAAAAATATTTAAGGTAGAGTAAATACACGTGAAGAAGGAAGGTGGTGGGGGCTCAAAATTTGGATTTTGTGATATGTGGTGATTTAATGATGCCAAAGGTTAGGCCTGTGAGGCTTGCCCCAATCTAGGCGATGCCTCACCAGCCCTCGCACAGGGCCAGCGTGGCTCGCCCAGATCTGGGCGCCGCCTGCCCTCACCAGGGCCTAGCGAGCCTCGCCAGCCCCAAGTGAGGCCTTGCCGGCCCCAGGCCTAGGCCTCGCCGGCCGGAGTGTCGGCCAAATTCGCCCAGATCTAGGTGAACCTCTCTCAGGCCAGCGATGGGCGGCGACGGCAATGCACTACCGTCGAGGCCTGCCCTTTTTTTTTATTTCATTGTTATTGTTTTTGTAAATAAAAATTTATCTTTTTTTATTTAATTTAAATAATATTGAAATGAGAAAAAAATACTAAATGCCATGTAGGAGAGAGAAATTGATATAAATATGCCACGTTAGCATTTTCTGTTAGAAAAATTGACGGTGTTAACTTTATGACTCAATTAAACTAAGTTGATAAGTTTTAGGACTTGATTACACACTTTGTAAGTTTTAGAACTTAATTGCACTTTGGTAACAAGTTTTAGGACTTTTAGTGAATATATCCCTAAAATATTTAATGTAGTGTAAATTCATGTGAAGAAGGAAGGTGGTGGGGGCTCAATTTTTTTTCCCTAAATGTGGGATATGTGGTGATTTTAACGATGCCAATGGTTAGGTAACAAAAAACATGGAAAATTAATAAAAAAAGTTCTAAACTTATTATATGGGTGCTTGGCGTCCAAGAGCAGGTCTTCGGTGCCCAGGCCTGGGTCCATAGAGGCCAGGCCTGTCCCTCAGTGCCAATGCCTAGATTCCCAACACCCACTCCAAATCCATCAAGGCCAAGCCTAGGACCTTGATGCCTATACTGAGGCCCTCGGTGCTTGTGCCCGGGTCCATTGAGACCGGGCCCGAAGCCCCAACAGCCGGCTTGGGTCCACAAAGGTTGAGTGCAAGATCCCAGTACCCAAGCTTGAATCCCCAACACCCAGGCCAGGGTCCATAAAGGCTGTGCTCGATTCCATTAAGAACTGGCCCGAGACCCCGATGCCCGGGCTTGAGTCCATTGAGGCTGGGCTCGGGACCAGATGCCCATGCCCTAATCCTTGGCACACTAGTCAAGGTCCATTGAGGTTGGACTCGAGACTCTAGTGCCCATACCCGGCTCCCCGGCTACCCATTCATAAGTTACTAATACCCGAACAATGTATGTCTATTTAGAAAAATTTAATTAGATTTTCCATACCAAATGATAAAATAGATTTTTCAATTCATTTTTAGATTCAGTCAAATACCGAAAAATATTGTTATTTTCTTGTAAAATGACTTCTTGGAAAACCATTTTAAGAAATGTCATATTTTTCGCGAAAAAACATAACCTAAGCTACGTCATGCACTGCTATACTTATAGACTCTAATTGAATTTTCAGAGAGAGAGAGAGAGAGAGAGAGAGAGAGAGAGAGAGATTTCTCACATTTTTAACTAATTTCTTTTGCCAAACATATTTAACTTGTTGAACATTGAAAAAATGAAGAGAGATGAAGTTAAGGAGACGAAATTAAAGAGCGCAACGGTTTGTTTCAAAACTTTAAGCCGTTAGACTTCTAGTGTTCCAAATTTTTTTGAACTCTTAATTTATTTTCCGTTTGAAACTACTTCATACCCTCCAATTTTAGGTGGAATCTTGGCTGCTATTATGCCTGAGAGAGTGCTTGAATAATAAATATATCTAAGGGTGCTAGTTGATTAGTATTATGAATAAACAACTAACAATGAAAAACTAAGCAATATGACTTTAAGCATTAAGAAAAGAGAACAATACAAATGAGATTGATTATTTGTTTTTTTTTATGATTAGAATATGAATAGTTTAGGTCTTTTTTAATTATAAATTTCAAACTTCTGACCTTTTCCACGTTATTGGGCTTTCACGATCCACAATGCAGACTCGCTAGTTCTTGATGCGTATGTCGAAGTTTCTGTGCAAGATTCGAGGACAATTAAGAGGTAAACATCTTTGTTATTATTATTACTAGCAAAAGCGCACACGCATGATTTGTGTACGAAAAATTAACATCTAAGAATTACAAATTGTCTTTGTAAGAAATATTTGAATTATTAGTTGATAGAAAGAGATTATTAACAGAATACGAAGCAATTGTGCACATATATGAAAAGAGAAAAATATCTCGATATCTGAATTTTTTTGTAAGGTAGTTAATTAAATTAAAAAGATTCACAGTTTAAAACTGAAGTACGTTAAGGATGAGATAAAATTATTAATTTATACATTTAACTATTGATAGAATATTTATAAGATAATTAAAGAGGATATTTTTGGAAGAAAAAACGATGGTGATCCTGTAAAAATAAAGTGTTTAGACCGAAGACCTAATTGACTTTCCGACATGCAACCTGAGTGCAGCAAATTGTGCATTCATTTAATTGGGAAATGAGTGACCTTATTGAGCCATAGCCGGAATGATTCTATTGTTCAGTTTGAAAGACATAAACATACTCGATGTCAGTGGGTGGTTCGAGCTTAGGTTGTATTTGGTTTATGATTAGTTATACAAATGTTTACCTTACCAAAAAAAAAAAAACATACTCGATGTCAACAAATCTTTAGAAACATTGGTTCACCGTCAATGCTGTTGGTTTACAAGAGGGTGTCTAGAAATTTATTAGTTGAGTAAGTTATTAGTAGGTCACCAATTCGGCTGTTAAATCACCAATATCTATTTGATTGTCTACAAACAGTTCCAATAAATTACCAACTTTTATCCGCATAACGCACCAACATATCAAAGTTGCCCACTTAATTTGAGTGAGTTACCAACTTTCTGCATGAATCTATCAATTAGTTTTTTATTATCAATTCTTATTTAAATCGCTTACCAACATATATTGTTTGATCCATTTCGAATTACCAACTTTTCTTATAACTTGCTAACTTTTATAGAATTTTTTGACTCTTAATAAAATTGGAAAAATTACCAAGAAAGTCCTAAACCTATTGCACTTGTGCCAATCTAGTCCTAAACCTTTCAATTTGACAGTAAATCATTGACGTAGATATCGGTCATTCTACGTGGCACGACCAATGCTAACGTAGATAATTTTTAAAAATTTTTGATAATTTTCCTGAATATTTCCTTTTTTTTCCCTTTTTTCTTCCTTACTTTTTTTTTCTTGTCTTCTTTCTTTCCCTTTTCTTTTTGCTAGTGGCCGGTGACCGGCCATTGGCCACAGGCAATGGTCAGCAAGGGCAGCAAGGCGGACCCCTCGCTCAGGCGTGGCTCTATAAGGCTGACCCTCGCTTAGGCTAGGGTAGCCTCGCTTAGCCTCGCCCTCGCTAGCCATCTCCTATGGTCGGTTGCAGGCAAACAGTCACTGAAAAAGAAAAGGGAAAGAAAAAAGAAAGGATAAAAAGAAAAAAAATCATAAAAAATTTAATTTTTTTTTAAAATTATCTACGTCAATGTTAGTTGTGCCACATAGAATGACATGCATCCACGTTAGCAATTTTCGGCCAAAATTGGCCGAATATACTAAATTAATATTTATCAAAAGGTTTATGACTGATTTGGCACAAGCGCAATATATTTAGGACTTTTTTGGTAATTTTTCCTAATCAAATTACCCCCTTTATTTAAGTTACTTATCAACATTTTTTCAATAAAGTTACCAACTAGTCTATTATTGTAGCCATTTACCAACATTTATATGATCATCCGAATTACTAACTATTATAATAACATACCAATTTTTGTGGAAGTTGTCCATTCTTATAGGAAGTTACCAACTTTTTCGTAGACGAAATTAGTATTCATTTTTACATTACTAACTTTTATTTAGACACTTGCCGGCATATTTAAATCGGTTTCGGCACTATAAAGGCTTGTAGCTTGTCCACTTTCAAATGACGTACTCATCATTGTGAGGAAATTGGTTTATTGTCTACTACACATAGGGGGTGTTTGGTTGGGCTTTGTGAAGGAGCTTTCAGCCTCCAAAGCCCTTTAGGGGAAATATTTTGTGTTTGTTTTAGCATTTGGCCTAGCATTTGGCCAAATGCTAGCATTCCACGAATGCTACTGTTCAATATATATATATATATATATATATATATATATATATATTTTGGGTTTGAAGCTTCTTCTTCTTCTTCGGGCAGGAGCGGCCGGCGACGGAGAAGGGCCGGCGAGCCAGATCCACCCCCGCCGGCAGTCGCCCGAGGCCAGGCGACCCTCGGCGGGGGTCGCCTGAGGTCGCGCGACCCAAGCGGCTGCTTGGGTCCCGGGACCCTCGCCGAGGGTCGCCCGGCCTCGAGCGACGGCCGTCGGCGGTCGCCCGACCTCAGGCGACGGCCGCCGGCTCCGGCGAAGGGTAAATTATGTTTTTTCTTCCCAAAGTCCATTTGCAAAAAAAATTCACCAAACACTATATTTTGGCCAAAATAGCTTTACAAAATATTTTTATCAAACACCATTTGCATTTCCCCAATGGGCTTTCACCCAAAGTATTTACATTTCCCCAAATGCATTCCTCCAAAGCCGAACCAAACAGGCCCATACACCCCCCCTCTCTCTATCTGTGGTTTTGACTTGTTACGAGACTGTTTGTGGTGAAGACAGTCCATCCGTCCATCGAGGGCAGCGTTTTTAACCGCTCACCATGCTAACGATTGGTATGTTGCAATTCAACGAGAACTAGAAACGTTTAATGTAGTGATACTTTTGAAAAAACCTGAAGAAGATGTTGACATCCGCTCAGTATTTATTCATTCACTGTCTCTATTATGCCTCCTTCGCATAGCTAAGCCATGAGTCGCATTTTGCTGGTTAACCGATACATCGTCCATTCGTACTCTAATGACTGCTATAGCCTGCGAAAGCTTGCCGTGTTTTCCTGCTTGAGTCATTACTTTCCCTCTCTCCATTAGCCCTTAGTTCTCATCTCTGAATCATTCGGCATCAGCTTATTTGTCAACGGCAACATGTCTTGCAGTCATTACTGGCTTGGTCCTCATGAGGGCGCGGAGGCTGTCGGAGGTGCTCTTTTCTTCGAGCGACGTGTGGAAGGAGTGGGAGTTGAGAGGCGTGGTCTTCTTGATCCTTGCCCTCCAAATCGTCCTCAATTGTCTTGGCAACCGCCGCAAGTACCTACCTCAGGCTTGGATCGGGGTGGTCACCTGGTCGGCCTACCTATGGGCCGATTCGGTTGCGATCTACGCGGTCGGCATGATCTCCAGCAAGATCCAGGAAATCGAGGCCGGCAAATTCTTCAGCAAGATGGACCCACACACGGAGCTAAGCGCCTTTTGGGCACCGTTTCTGCTGCTGCACTTGGGGGGGCCCGACAGAATCAGTGCCTACGCGATGGAGGACAACGAGCTCTGGCTCAGGCACTCGCTGGCGCTGGTGAACCAGGTGGGCTTGACAGTTTATGTACTGGGAATGGCGTGGACTCATCCTACCCTATCATTCCTTGCCATTCTGATACTGCTCTCGGGTTTCTATAAGTATGGTGAGAGGGTTTGGGTCCTCCGCACCGCCAACAACGAGTACTTCGAGGACTCCCTCGCCGAGTCCTGACCCAACCAGAAGGATCCCGACAAGATTGTGGAGGAATGGGAGTTGAAGCGGTGGATTGGGTACGACGTAGTGCCTCATCGAGTAATCGACATAGATAATGATGATGCTATTATGATCGATTTTGCGATCGCCGAATTTCCATCTAAAAAGCTGAGTTCCCGGAAGGACTTGGAGGACCAAGAGTACAAGCGTGTTGTGGGCACAATGCTATCAGCCAGCCGCTTGCTCGACACTAGTCAGCGACTTTTCGCGGATCACTTGGTCAGTATGGAGGAACACGACAGTCACCTGTCGATACTCAGCGGCAAGCACTGTGCAGAGAATTTCGAAGTCATTGAAATCGAACTGGGTCTCATCTACGACCAGTTCTACTCGAAGGCAAAGGCGGTCTATACGAGATGGGGCTTTATTTGTAGACTCGCCATCTTATTCTCGATCTGTGTTGCCCTGGTGCTCTTCTCTTTTACTGGCAAGCGATCATACTCAAAGCCGGATATATTCTTAACCTTTCTGTTGCTAGGAGCGGCCATTTTTGTCGAGTTATATGCATTGGCTCACATTCTTTTCTCCGACCAGGTCTCCTGTTGGCTCATTAAGAACAAGCAATCAGTTATCAACCGAATCCGACCGTTGTTGAAAAGGCGCAGGTGGTCTAATTCCATGGGCCAGTACAACCTGATGTCCTTCAAAGAAAATGACTCCTGCTGGTGGAAATTCCTAAAGCTATTGCACATCGAAGAGATGGCGGTGAAGTTTCTCTACCAAACCCACGCGGACGTGACTGACGATATCAAATTCCTAATTCTCTCGAAGATCAAAAAGATGGAAGTGAAGGACGCGCAGAAACTCCCTTTCCGGACGATAGACAGGGTATCCCATGCATTGAGCATACACAAGTTGCTGGATCAATTGAAATGGAGCATCGAGCTGGACTTCGACGTGGGCATCATAGTCTGGCACGTAGCCACAGAGCTCTGCTATTACCTCAATGACGGGCCGGACAGCATTAAGGAGAAGTCCTTGATGAGTTTGCACTTGTCTCGGTACATGCTATATCTCCTAGTTATGTGTCCTTCGATGTTGCCAGCCAAAATGGGAAAAAGTATCAGGTTCCGAGACATTTATGAAAGGCCCAACAAGCGTTTCGACTTGCCTAAAGTCGCTCAGGATAGACCTGCTCGTGGCCACAATAGGAGACAGCGCAAGCCCGACATCTCGGAAGAACCTGAGATCGCAGAGGCTCGTAAAGCGTTGCTTGCTCGTAAAGCGTTGCTTGACCAAATGAAGAACTCAGCCAAACGGAGCGTGCCGAAGGACTTAGCCAAACGCAACGTGTTGCTTCGCCATATGATGAACTTAGGCGGACGGAGCATGTCGAAGGAGGACCAATTCAACGACTTGTTTAGCAATGGGTGCCAGGTGGCGTTGGAGCTGGAGAGCGTCCCGTGCGGGTGGAATTGGTCAGTGATCAGCGAGGTGTGGTTGAAAATGCTAACCTACGCGTCCCACAAGTGCAAAGCGAGGGCTCATGCTCACGTGATGTGGCAGGGCGGCGAGCTCATAACCCATGTCGGGCTGAGCAAGATGGATTGTCCAAATTGAGACCGGACCAAACTGACCGGTTTGATCCGGTTCTCGGAAATATCGATCCGGTTCCCGATTCCTAAAAGTGAAACCGGTTTCTGGGCTGTTTGGTTCCCAGTTCTAGTGTGGAAACCGGACTGGACCGGACCGTTAAATATATATTTTAATTTTTTCATATATATAATATTTAATATATATATGAAAATATTTAATATTAGTCCTATTGGAACCGATTATTCAATTTTTTCATATATTATATATATTTTTCTAATTTTTTCTATGGCCTTATGGGATCAAATCAGAATTACAAAGGAAAAAACGGAACAATCGATTCCCGATTCATAAATAATATTTAATATTGGTTCCATTGGGACCGGACCGACCGACTAGCTAGTCCGATCCTCAATACTAGAGACTGGAAACCGATCCTCCCGGTTCGATTTTCGATTCTTGAGTTGGATTAAACCGGATCGGGAACCGTTCATCCCTAAACCCATGTCTGGCTTCTGATGGCTCATTACGGGCTAACCGACCACTTCTAGAGACCGCACTCCTTGGCAACAGCACTCCCCGGCAATAGCAGAGATAATAGTGAATACCTGGTGAACGGTGGTGATTGATGATCTACAAATTAGACAGATTTGTGCTTTATGGATTGTTAGTGTTTCAAATCCCCACTTTGAGATGAGAATTGTTATAGTCAGTGTCTCGTAGATTTACATGAATAAAATTAAAGAATAAAAAAGCTCGACACTTCAATAAATGAATATTGCACATCAATACCATCTATGAAATTTTATGGGATGCTGCTAACCGTTTTATATTTAAATATTTTACCATTTAAGAAAAGTGGTGATTGAGAATTACAAATTAGACAGATTCGGGATTTATGGATTATAAGTGTTTCAAATACCACCTTTGAGATGAGAATGAGAAAAGTGTCAAAAAAGTCTTAAACCTTTTGCATTAATATTAATTTAGTCCTAAATCTTTTTTTGGTGTCAATTCAGTTCTAAACCTTTTGCATTTGTGTCAATTTAGTTCTAAACCTTTTTTTGATGTCAATTCAGTCCTAAACCTTTTGTAGTTGTGCCAATTCAGTTCTAAATCTTTTGCATTTGTGCTAATTCAGTCCTAAACCCTTTTTTGGTGCCAATTCAGTCATAAACCTTTTGCATTTGTGCCAATTTAGTCATTCCGGCTAATAGTTATTCACGTGTTGAAGGACTGAATTGGTACAAATGCAAAAGGTTTTGAACTGAATTGGCACAAAAAAAAGTTTAGGACTAAATTAGCACAAATGCAAAAGGTTTATGACTGAATTGACACTAAAAAAAGGTTTATGACTGAATTGGCATCAATACAAAAGGTTTAGGACTAAATTGGCACCAATAAAAAAGGTTTACGACTTTTGTGACACTTTTCCTCAATTCGCTTGGTAATGAAGCTACACTGCTCCTCCCGGCATTGGGTGGTGAAGTTTCAACTTCTGGAGCCGACATCTTTCCCGTCTCCCTATTTCCTCGTCGTCATCCTCCAAGAAGACAACGCGCAGACCCAAGACAAAGTCTTTGCCAGAGAATTTCGCGGTCCCAGTCCCTCGGATACCTCCATAAGGAGCCGATCGAAGGAATTCTGCGCAACACGAGGGGGCTCAAGAAAACGAGATCTTGCACCCGGGAAATGGAGGCTCACGGCGCTGGCCGTTCAGTTTCGAGGTGTTCAAGCCTCAAGAAGTGTGATTTGCCTATGACATTGGACATGGCCAATTCAGGGGCAAGATAAGGAAAAGGAAGTTGGAGTGTCTGAACTCGAATGATTGGGGAAGAAGGGGTTGTGTTGGATGGTGAATTGGCACCACCAAGCAAGCTTTTTATAGTCGTGGGCCAATCACCACCAGCTTCTAATTAGTAAGTACGTCACCTCTCTAACTCTCATACGATCGCACAGTAAACATAGAGGTGTCAAAATGGGTCATAAACCCATATATGACCCATTTAAAAATAAATGGGTCATATATGGGTCACTTTAATTTTATAGAGTCAAACTTAAATGGGTTTTAAATTTTAAAGTTTAAAGATAAATGGGTCTAAATGGGTTGAGTTTGGAACCCATGTCCAACCCACCTACTAGACCCATCCACTCTCTCTCTCCCTCTTTACAAAAATGTTTTAAAAAAATCGAAATTTAATTATTTTTATTTTTTTATCTTTTTCTTTTATTTTTTCTTTTCTCTTCTTTCTTTCTTTTTTTTTTCCCGCCGGTGGTTGGCCACGGCGGCCGGCCACCGGGGCGGAACGACCTCGCCGGAGGCGGGCGAGCTCGAGTCTCGCCAGATCCGGCGAGGTCGAGCTCGCCCGAGGCCGGCGAGCTCGACGCTCGCCAGATCCGGCGAGGTCGAGCTCGCCCGAGGCCGGCGAGCTCGACGCTCGCCAGATCGGCGAGAACGAGCTTCGCCGGCCTCGGGCGAGCTCGACCTCGCCAGATCCGGCGAGGTCGAGCTCGCCCGAGGCCGGCGAGCTCGACGCTCGCCAGATCGGCGAGGCTTCGGCCTCGCCAGATCGACGAGAACGAGCTTCGCCGGCCTCGGGCGAGCTCGAGTCTCGCCTGAGGCCGGCGAGGCTTTGGCCTCGCATGTAGTCGGTCGCCGGCCACGGCGGCCGGCGATCGGCCAAAAAGGAAAAATAAAAAAATAAAGGAAAAATAATAAAAAATAATAAAAAATAATTAAAAATTCGATTTTAAAAATAAAAAAATAATTAAAAATTCGATTTAAAAAATAAAAAAATATTAATTTTTTTTAAATTTTTTTGGATAATAACTTTATGGAAAATATTTTCTAGAAATGTCACATTTTTCGTAAAATAAACAGAACCTCAATTTTAAAAAAAATTATAAATTTTTTCACTAGTTTTGTATTGCATAAAATGTTTTAGCAGTATAATTTAAAACAAAATCATAAGAAACAAATATTCCTAGATTATGTTAAATATAAAAGTGTTTTAGCAATATGGGTCGGATCGGGTATGGGTCGGGTATGGGTCGGGTCGGGTATGGGTCGAGATATTTACACTAGGAATAAATGGGTCATAAACGGGTTAATGGGTCAATTTGAGTTGGACTATTTATGACCCGACTCAAATCCGACCCGACCCACCCGTTTAACGGGTCTAAGTAAACATGAAAACACAGAACACGACGTCGTACACGACTCGATCGACCTCCCTACATCTAAGTGTAAGAAGCAAAGTCAAGAAGCAAATTCGACCTAAAACTTTTACCTGAGAAACCCAAGCAAAAAGCCCATCAGCATAATGTTATATCAGAGTGTAAGAAGCAAAGTCGTGAATTTCAATTGTCAATGTGATGTCCTTGAAAGGCCCACGAACATTTAGCCTCCATTTGTTTAACAAAAATGAATGATTTTCAAAAATATTTTTTAAAAAATAATCGCTTGAAATAATTAGTCAATACATAATATTTTTATTATCGAAAATAATTTACTTTTAGACAATTTCGTAGAATATGGAATTATTTTTCGTTTATTCATTTTGTAAGTAATTCAAGCAATCATTTTCTGAAAAGGAAAATTTCAAATTATTTATTTTTTTGCCTAAACAAACACACCATAAATGAATTTCTGCTTACAATTTTCAGTCTCCACTTTTGTGAAATAATTGAAGTCACCCAAAAGTTTCCTATTCCTGTGTGTACACGGCCACATACAGCATTTCCTATTTCTCTCTCTCTCTCTCTCTCTCTCATCCTGCAACAATTTTCAATCTTCTTTTCCAAATTAGGAAAAACGAAATCTTTGACATTACGTCTTATTTTTGCACACTCGAAAAATTTTATATTTCTTTCAATTTGGGAAATCTTTTGGTTGGTAAATTCAAGTCATTTCAGAAATTTTAACATATGCACAGTCGTCCGAGAAACCGAAAGTCATTTCTTAGGTCGACGTAATTCTACGCATAAACCACATAAAAAAGAACCAATAATCATCAACGTGATTAACAGTAACGATTCCTGTGGCGTGTTCTGCGCATCATGAGAAGTTAAAAGTACTCGAAATTTTCAGTTAATTCAACCATCGGGAACATCAAAAGCATGAGGGTTCGTCATTTCCCGTATGCAAAATTTTGCGACATGGGTCCTCTTTAAGCGGGTATTTGGTTCAATTTTCAAATGTAAGTGTTTTTTTTCTTTTTCTTTCATTTTTAACATCAAACGTGTGCCATCTTTTACACGATACATTGAAATTTTTCTTACATATATTTTATTATGAATATTAAAAGTCAGTCTCAATTTTTCCTTAATTTCTTCTATAAATTAAAATATTATCCTCATTCGTGAGTAGTGAGATACGAAGCGAAGTGTATTAATAAAAAAACACAATGACATCTCAAGAAGTAGAAAAGATGGCAAAAGCTCAACTCAACAAGAGAAATTTTCTTGATCTGTAAGAAGCTGAATTTGACCGATATGTGGTTTTATTTTCATGACTCGACAAGAGAAATTTGCTTGATCTGTAAGAAGCCGAATTTGATCGATACGTGGTTATACAACATTTAATCCGGTGAACACAGGATGGTAAAGAGTGATTCCATGTTATGCTTTTCCTCTCCTGGTGATTATGAGGTCAGTCTTTAGTATATGCATTAGCCCTTTGCTCCCACCTGAAGAATGTAGAAAAGAACTTCGAAGAGTTTTTACTATCAGTTCGTATGATCAACGCAGACGACAAATCTTCTTCATTTAGAGTTATCAGGATGGGCCAGCTGATTCAAATATATTAAAATGAGATATCATGTCTCTCTTTTTCTTTGTTCTTTTCTTTTCGAGAAGGCAAAGGCAAAATATAATGTAAGGAATCATGCGTAAAAGTGCAAAACGGAGACAGATTTCATCTCTCTTCACCTTTTGCTTTTCTTGGATAGACCTTGAAACGTACAAATGACAGATACAAAGCGGACAACAAGGTTTTAGATTGATGAAAGTGAGAACGGTCAGTTTTAGTGCTGTTGTAGTTAGATTATCGAGGAAATTAATAGAAGGCATGAGATGTCAACAAGGCATTGACTGCAATTTGATCTTGTGGGAATAATACGTATTGTGGTAGGCTACGAATTCTCTCAATCGAGGAAGTAAATCGACTTGATCTGCAACTAAGGGTAGTTGTTCTAAAGACAAGAAGTGTGTAATTCAAGGGGATATTAACATGGGACGCAACTCCAAGCCGACCTTTGTGACAATACTTATTGACTGTTAAAGTAAGTTATGAATCCGCTCGAATAAGGGATTAAAATCGATTTAACTTACGATCAATGGCAGTTGCCCTAGGGGAAAAACTGGCTATAATGTGGCAAAGTTTCAACTTCTATGGAGTGTCCACAGCCCAACCTTTACACACGGCCCATTACGGGCTCCAATCCGCTAAGTGTAGGACTTTGTCAGAATTTCAAGGCCCAGAAGGCGTAAAAACGAAGTTGGACTAGTACATTTGATGAAATCCAGGTGGATTGCACACGGTTTTTACTATTGTAATGGTCCATTTTCGAATACTACATATGCTACACTGAGGTAATAATTTCTCTCTCCGCAAGATACAGTCAATCTCAATGCCAAAACTAAATCTCTCTTGCTGAAACTCGACAATCAGCATGGCAATTTGACCATGAAACTTTATGGAAGGTGGGATTCAAGTGTGTACGCTAGACATGGCCACGGGCCGGTTTTGGCCCGGAACCGGACCGGAACCGGCCCGGTCAAACCCGGAACCGGCCCGTTGACCAGTTCCGCGGTTCGGAACCGGAACCGGCCCGTGCCCGACGGGCCCGGTTCCGGTTCCCGAAATTTATGAACCGGCCCGGAACCGCCGGTTCCGGGCCTGGTTCAAAAAAAAAAAAAAAAAAGGGCAGCCTGCGCACTTGCGCAGTGCGCAGCCGCAGCCCGGCCGGCAAGGGCTCGACCTCGCCTGCAACTGGCGAGGTCGAGCCTCGTCGGCGTCGGGCGAGGCCGACCTCGCCTGCAACTGGCGAGGTCGAGCCTCGCCGGCGTCGGGCGAGGCCGGCCTCGCCCGATGCCGGCGAGTCCGGCGATGGCGGCCGTTGGCCGCCCGTTGCCGGCATCACCGCATCAGCAACGGAAAGAAAAAAAAAAAGTGGCCCACAGGCGCAGGGCCGCAGCAGGGCTTGCACGTCTGCAGGCCTTGCTGCGGGCAGCGCCACAGCCGCGCGGGCCCATTCCCAACGGGCAAAAGCCCCAACGGGCGTTTGCCCCAATGGGCATAAAAATAAAAAAAAATGAGATAACCGTTGCAATTGCAACGGTTATCTCTTTTTTTTCTGTTTTTTTTATTTTCTTCTCAATTTTTTCCTATAAATTCTCACAAATTCTCTCAATACTCACACAATTCTCTCAAGTCTCAAATTCTCTTCTCTCAAGTCTCAAATTTTCTGAATACTTGAAATTCTCTTAAATTCTCTCAATTTTCTCAATTCACACAATTCTTTCTTAATTTTCCTAATTAGTCCGCTCAATTCTTTCAATCCACTCGAAAAATGGCAAGTGGAAGTCGAGTGCCATCTGGCAAAGGTAAGAATATCGCGACGGAATCCCATCATTCTTTTGATCCTCGTGAATATGCAGATTTTCAAGATGATGAAATCAACATTTTTCCCGATATGGAGCACGTCCAAACTCAAGAAAGTTTTCATCCTCCTGGCGAAGTATCTACAACAAAGGAAGTGGAACGAGAATTTACATTTGACATTTGGAATCACTTCACGAAAATGGAAAGGTTTGATATTGGTGAAAAAAGGTATGATATAATTTGTAAATATTGTGGGAAAATATATAAATATACAGGTGGACAAGGATATGGAACATTTAAACGATATCTTAGGAGCAAATATCCAACCGAAACGGGAATCGATATTGGGCAACAACAAATTTCCGGGTACGTCAATCCTAACACTTCCCCTTTATTTCGTTATAATGACAAAACTTATAAGGAAGAATTAGGCAAATTTATTTGCGTTGAGCATTTAGCATTTAATTTTGGAGAAAGATTTGGTTTTAATGAATTTGTACAAAAAGCATGTGCTCCACAAGCAAAACGTGTTCCTAGAAATACAACTAAACGAGTAATTAAAGATCTTTACAGAAAAGGAAAAAAAGATTTACAAATTTTTTTTATGCAATTTAATGGATGCGTGCATATAGGTAGTGATATTTGGAGTGATCCTTGGCAAAATCATTCTTACATGGGCATAATATGTCATTGGATAGATGACGAGTGGAGTATTCAAAAAAGAGTTATTGCATTTAGAGTTTTCGATGATAATCATACGGTAAATAATATTTATAGAATAATTAGGCAAATTTTAGAATAATATTATTTGCTTAACAAAATTTTTTCAATTGGTTCTGATAATGCTGCAGCAAATGCCGCTTCAATTGCTGAGTTAGAAAATATTTGTAAACCTGCTTTTGGCGGAAAATTTTTTCACGTTAGATGTGCTTGTCATGTTTTAAATTTATGTGTACAAGATGGTTTGAAAACTCTCGATATTTTTCTTCAACCAATA
This sequence comes from Syzygium syzygioides, assembly GCA_031216285.1. Lineage (NCBI taxonomy): Eukaryota > Viridiplantae > Streptophyta > Magnoliopsida > Myrtales > Myrtaceae > Syzygium > Syzygium syzygioides. The sequence continues at coordinate 227,547 of JASUUD010000015.1, read as the reverse complement.
AAAACGGCGATTCAATTTTTATGGAAACATCCCCAAAAAATGAAAGAATGGGGTAGATTTTGTAGAGAAAATGGTAAAAAGCCAAAAAGATTTCCAAAAGATGTTCCAACTCGTTGGAATTCTACTTTCCACTTGCTTGCTGAATCGTTAGCATATAAAGATTTATTATGTGCATTCATTTCTAATAATGTACCTCAGATTAATTTATACCCACAAGAGTGGGATATTTGCCAAAAAATTTTAGATGTTTTAAAGGTTTTTAATGATGCAACTTATACTTTGTCCGGTGTTTATTATCCTACTACACATTTATTTTTAGTAGAGTGTACTAATATTGTCGGAATTTTTGATGAATGTGAAAATGATGTTGAATTACAACATACTATACTTGTAATGAAAATGAAGTGGCTACATTATTATATGGAAATTCCCATTATTTATTTAGTTGCTTGTGTTTTTGATCCGCGTTGCAAAATGGATGGCTTAAATGACTTTTTGCGTGTGTATTATCAATGTTTACATTGTGATGAGATAAATGTTACAACTATAGTACGTAATGTTAAAAACGTAGTAATAGAATTATATAATGAATTTTATACTAAATATAATTTAGGTGATATTGGATCTTCTCAATCTATGGAGATACAAAATGACAGTATAGATAAAATTAGTAGAGGGTACCAACTTTTATTACATAGACAAAAAAAAAACAAAAGGGAGTAGTAGGAAATATTTCTGAATTAGAGAGTTATCTAAGCGTTTCATTTGAATTTACTGAATCCGAAGGTGGTACGTATTTTTTAATTTTGGATTAGTGGAAGAGGCACGCAAGCCGATACCCAATCCTTTCTCTTATTGCAAAACAGATTTTTTCAACCCCTTGTTCCACAGTTGCGGTCGAACAAGCATTTAGTGCCGGAGGTAATATTTTGGATGAACATCGTTCAAGATTAGATGCTGAATCAGTGGAGATGTAAGCTTGTGTTGCTGATTGGACGAAGGCTCAATAACGGCAACAAGAGATAGATCGCAATGCTGAATCCGAATTTTTTAACGATGGAGATACTACCGCTACCGGTACTGGAACGGGTAGTGACGATTGAGGGTAAAAGAACTATTGGAGTTGGCAAATATTTTGGGAACCCTTGTTTCTCATATCGGGTACGCCCACATGAGCTTAGGGAAATCCAAGTATAATCCGACGACATGTGACCTTTGATCCCATGTGCACGGAATGTTTAGGTTTTGGGATCATTTTAGAGCATATATATTGTACTCTTTTTTTTTTAGATCGTTGTAACGAATTGTAATGTGCTTAATGATAATTTATTAAGTTCAAGCCCTGTCTTGTCTTTTTGTCCTCAAATTTAATTACAATTTACATTTTAATTACAATTTATATTCAATAATGTTTCGTCACCGTCACTCACCGGAACAATAATTTTTCAATTTTTTTATTTTATTTTCTGTTTTCTGTTTTTTTTTCTTCCTCCGCCGGCCCCCGCTAGGGCCGGCGGAGGTCGCCGGTGTCAGGCGAGACCGCCCTCGCCCTTGCCTGAATCTGGTTCAGGTGAGCCTCGCCGGCGTCGGGTGAGGCTCGCCTTCGCTCGCCCAGGCGAGGGCGAGCCTCGCCGGCGTCCGGCGAGGCTCACCATCGCTGGCCCAGGAGAGGGCGAGCCTCGCCCGACGCCGGCGAGGCTCGCCTGAGCCCAGCGATGTCCGCGGCCGACTCCGCCAGCCAGCCCCGATTGAAGAGAACCGATGCCGATCGATTCAACCGAAGAAAAAAAAAATGTTCCGGTTCCGAACCGGAACCGGAACCGGAACCGTCCGGTTCCTTCTTGGACACGAACTGGAACCGCCGGTTCCGAACCGTGGCCATCTCTAGTGTACGCATATTATAGCGCTGCATTTCATGGGCATTACAGTCAGTTAATATGGATCTTCTTACCGTGTTTGTGTTTCCTAAGTTTGTTGTCGAGGGAATTGAGGAAAACTTGTGAGAGAACTTTACAAAAATAAAATAGCTTCAGTGTTGTGAGATTGAGATTAATAGAGAGAGGGAAAATAGAGTGACGGTGTTTGTAAGAGCGACTTGCTTCTTTAGTTGTTCATCCATGGTCAGTATTCTCAGCCCTGGAAGGAAGATGGAAGCGACTAGTACAGAATCCGGTGAAGGTTCGTTTATCTGTTTGATGAAAGTTACTGCCTGTCCATAACTGTGTTCCTTATACAAAAGCACATTCATGTGTCCTTTACGGAAAAAGATTATGAATTTTCTTAAGACAATCAATCCATCCTCTCTTGATTGTAGTGTTAGTCATTTCAAGCATTGCTTGGTGATACAGGCTAACACCGATGAGCGTGCAAGTTTATAACATCCCAAAATCCCATTTCGGATGTGAGAGACCTTATTGAGTGATTCATATTTAAATACTAACCTCTCATATGGTCACCACCTTATGTGATCACCTAGAGTACTCTTTTTGAGACGTTTGGCCCACGGGGACCCAGCCAGTTACATACATATTAGTCGAAAGAGCATTATGAGGCCTATTATTAGTGGTTTACAAAGTTGGTATACTAAGTGAGATGGGATTTTTGCAAGTGGCCAGCTATTTAAACAAAATTGGACATATTTAATATCTAACAAGAGTCCGTCATATCACTTAGTATATCAAATTTGTCGGTCAATCTTAATATGCATAGCATTTCACTGATTGAAATATAGAGAGACATGACTTTTTGATGGTCGGCTTGTTCCTTTTCGCATAGTATATCCATCCTAATCATCCTCATCATCATTTTTATTCTCAAATTTGAGCCTGCGCGAGACCATTGATAATTTATCCGTGTGAATATAATAAACATGGCCAACAAAAGTGCCCGTAACAATAATAAAGCTCAGGAGACTTACATTTAGCCCATTGCCAGCTTAATCTGGCCCAACCTGTTTTTAGATTGATTTGGTCCTTTATTACTTTCTATTGAGCTGATTTATTTGGAGTCACAAGCCGGAATCGAATTCTTAGAGTATATTAAGGTATAACTAAATCTAACACGAGCAAATATAGCTCTTGTGCATTTTCACTGATTCATTGAACAAAAGATAAACACATTAATAGGGCACCGGCCCGCACACGTGACAACACCTTACAAAATGCTTTCTAATGTACGTCGATGTTGTCAGTTGCTTTGAAACAGAAAGTGTTTAAATGAAGGAAAGCATGTAATATATAAAATACATATCCTGGTTATTGAGATGATAATATAAATTTCATTTGCTAAATGTGTTTATTACCATCATTCTTGCAATAAGACAGGAGCCGTCCTATATAGGTGGAGAAAGGAGGTTACCAAAAAAAAGTAAATGATAGATAAAATATAGGCTAAACATTTATCTAATAACAATGCTATCACTAATTTAACGCTAACAATGCCAGAGATGTATATTATGATCGATATACAAGATCAATGTTTACATAAAATAACATGTCGTATTCTCTTATGAAGGGTTTGTATATGGCACACTTCTTCTTTAGCCAAAAAGGGCCTCGGCAAGTTCGTGACGGACCCGAAGAAGACATGCCAGATTTTGAAATCGGGCCTCGTCCTCAATGGCCTCCTTGATCATCCCAAGGGTTAAGCATCGAGGGCAGTGCACAGTGCTAGGATTTAATACATTTATGTCTCGTTCCATTTATTTATTTTACGGGTTGATTTTCGTTAATCGTATTTCCCGCTCTTCAATTCACGTGTCGTTCTTTCCTTTGGTTAGCAAACGAGAAAGCGTATTCAAAGTAAATGTCATATTCTCCTCCTGCTAATATTTGAAACAACTTGGTAGTTATCATTGGCCCCATGGGTTTCATTTCATGTAAACACCGTGATTGTTTAGCAAGAAAAGTTGCACAGACAAGGCCATCAAACCCAATTTTGTCTTTTACCTTACATTAGTTTAGAAATTCTAAACTATAGAGGTCAACAGTAGAACCTCAATAAGCCAACGGCCTCACGTGTTGAATAAGAGCTGGCATTGCATGATCTATGCAGATCATGCGAACTAAATTTATGTTTAGACTGTTGATCATATCAGCCCCACGATGAATACGAAGAGCTACTTCCATGTGGTCGGCCCCGGGAAAAAGGATTAATTTAATTAATGGGATTAAAGAAGGGGAGAGCGTAGATAGATCTTGTTATATAACATATGAACATTTGCACAATATGATCATGACGTATAGATGAGACGTCACTTCTTTTTTAACTGTGGTCGTCTTCAATTCGTGCTTTAAAATTATAAGTTAAAGGGCAGCCATTTCCATGTGCATCGAAGCCTTCTTCTTCGTCGTCCTTTGCAAGTTGCAAAATATTAAAATCCCCCAGGATATAGAAACGATGGAAGGTCAATTGTATCTTTGGTCTTAAAAAATGATCATGTATATAATTATATAAAGTAAAGAGAATCTCCTTTTTTTACAAGATCACAATCTTTTTCTTCTAAAAATATTCTAACTTAGTAACTTTATAAATATTCTATCAACATTTAAATGTGCAAATTAAAAATTTTATCTCATTTCCAACCTATTTCAATTTAAAAAAATTTTGAATCTTTTCTATCTTATAACAACCTTACAATAACAATTCAAATATGGAGATATTTTATTCATTCCATATACATGTGCACAGTTGCTTCATATTGTGTTAACAATTTCTTCCTGCAAAATCTTTCAATTGTTAATTTTTCACACACACGTTGCTTTTGCTAGTAATAATAATAGCAAAGAAATTAGCCTCTTTAATTGTCATTGAATCTTGCACAAAATTTTCAACAATGTGTCAAATGGCTCAAGAAATAGTTTGCACTCGTTGTGGCGGTTCATGAAAGCCCACTAATATGACAAAGGTCAAAACTGGAAATTTGGAATAAACAAAGACCAAAAAGTCTTTTTTTAGATCAATCAATCATTAATGCATAAATAATAACCAATTAATCGGTCTCATTTGTATTTTTCTTTTTTTTTTTCATAATGCTTAAAATTTTCGCTTCCTAACTGTCCTCGAATCTCACACAAAAAATTCAACATATGTGTGAAATAGCTAGAGAAGTAGTTTGCACTCATTGTGGTGGTTCACGAAAACCCAGTAACATGGCAAAGATCAAAATTGAAAATTCGGAATAAACAAAGACCAAAAAGTCTTTTTTTAGATCAATCAATATTCTATGCATAAAGAATACCCAATTAATCAGTCTCATTTGTATTTCTCTTTTTTCGTAATGCTTGAAGTTGTCGCCTCCAAACTGTCCTTGAATGTCGCACAAAAATTCAACACATGTCAGAAGTGGCTCCAGAAATAGTTTGTCCTCGTCGTGGCGGTTCATGAAAGCCCAATAACGTGGCCAAGGTCATAACTTGGAAACTTGGAATAAACAAAGACCAAAAAGTCTTGTTTTTTATATCAACTCATATTCTATTAATAAAAAATAATCAATTAGTCAATCTCTTTGGTATTTCTCTATTTTCTTAATGATTAAAGATATTAGCTTCTTAATTATCCACCAATCTCACATAAAATATGGACATATGTATGAAGTGGCTCAAGAAGAAATTTGTCCTCATCGTGGCAGTTCACGAGAGCCTAGTAACATGGGAAAGGTCAGAACTTGGAATAAACAAAGACCATAGAGTCTTTTTTTAGATCAATTCATACCCTAATCATAAAGAATAGCCTATCAATCAACCTTACTTGTAATTTTCCTTTTTTGAAAGCTCAGAGGTACTCGCTTCTTATAGGTCCTCGAATCTCCCACAAAAAGTTAAGGTACTGCATTTTTCCTTAGCAAAATTTCTGAGGACATCCTGCAACACATGTCCCTTAGCAAAAACAATTACATTCGTGTGAAGAGTCAGAAAGTTAGAACACGCAGAAACTATAGGAGACCAGGTGTACCGTTCTTGGATGTTAGTTAACTCTATGCTTTTGATCTAAATGTTTGCTGATGGACTGTTTCTTGGCCTAATTAGAAATTCTGGAAGGACTTTATTAACAAGGGGAATTTGTTATTTTTGATGTATTATTCTTCTCGTGTTATGAGCGTATAGCATATTAAAAATAAATAATTTTCATATTAAGTATGATTAAAGTGTATTTGTGAAACACTCATTAACAAATGCTTTTTTGAATTTTCGATAAATTAAATTAGATGGCAAAACTAAAAGCTTTCAAAATATTTCTTTTCTTATTTGTCTTTTACAACGGTGGATATTCAAGCATTTCAATTCGATTATTGTTTATGGATACACGTAAACCGCTCTTTCCACATATATTGAAGAAGACGATTTACAATCCCCCTTTTTTTAAGCATTATAAGGCTCAATCAAGGGATAATCTTTTAATTTTTCAAAAAGTAAGCAGAGAGATTACATGTGCTATTCACTCTTAAATTTATCTTACTAGTTGTCAATCGTTATATACTTTTCACGCATCATGCAGAACACTCGTCTCGAGGCTATCATTCTCATGAACAATTTGTTTTTTTTTTTATAATAGAGGTGTCCGCGCGACCGGCAAGCGATGACTCAGCTATAAACCGGCGGTGATGCACGACTAGTCCGCGAGTGACGCTAGCGCAGGATCCACCACCACGGCGTCACACTTAAATCATGAACAATTTGTTTGTCGCTGAAGATTCCAAAATGCCTTTTTCTCGTCTAAGCTGGGTCAATGAATTTGATAATAGATATTAGAATATTTAAATAATAAATCATATCTTCGTCTAACAGTTTTAACTTTTAGAACAGTTTGCAGTGATCCCACAAAATCTCACATTGTATCAGAGCAAGAGATTCCGAATTTAAATCTTTTCAGCCCCTATTTATTTTCCTAATTAAATATGTTCATGCTTAGGTTACCTCTTTTATTCGTTGATAAGACGTGCTGAAAATCTTTTCATATCAATGTGAGAGCTAGCGTTCGATGTGAGAAATTGATAGCAAAGAGTTGACTTTCCGCAATTTCCTCCCTCGAAATGGAATGTAGTTATCCGGGTGCACGTTTCCCACTTGGCGCCTACTCATTGGTGGATGTACAAGGAAATTTGAAAAAATCGCAAGTGGACCGACATAATCAAATAGGTTCCACGGCAGATATTAAATAGAATAAATACACAGGACAAGTTCGACATTCCAAAACTTGACAACCGATTATCTTTGGTGCGTTCTATAGACTCTAAACTTTATTTTTAAATCCGTATGAAAGAGCTTTACGTAATTCATTTTTACTGCAATTTATATTCCGTTTGAGGGTCAATTTATATTCATTTTTACTTCCACAATGACGACCAGTACTGAAAGACGGACTAGCTAGTCAATCCTTTTCAAATGCCAAACGGGAATTAATTCAACCTCTTTCCAAGTTATGTTTTGGCCCACATTTGCTGTCACCTCATGGTTCGTCTTCAGTGATGCAAATGTGGGGAAACCATCCTCAGCTTAACAAACTAAATTTATATGTGCGTGTTACACGTTTGTTTTGTCATTTTGTGCCCCCTTTTGTTCGCATTTGTTGACAGACGAGGACGCACATGTTTCCTTCTAAATGGGTCCAATGGTTAATTAATTTGGTAGCATTAAAAGTCAAGCTTTAAGGGATCCATGTGAGTTCACACGTAGGGTCCTTTCCAAAATGTAAATGCTTCATGTGATTTGTCTTCACATGTGCAGGAACACAACGTATCTATTACCTGTCTTTTTTCGGCCATTAAATTGTATAGATTTCCATCGTTTTAGATTTGTATAGTCTTATCTGATTTTGCCGTGCAGGCAACGAGCTCTAACTTAGGATTGATGTCTGCTGAGAGTGACGACTTTTAGTTGGCAAACAGCTACATATCTTTAACATGATGATAATGATACTTGATTTACTTAGTATAGATAGATGAATGAAACAAAGATGTCGGTGGTGGATTGATAGACTTGTTATGTATATATATTTAGAAGCATCAACATCATGGCTGTAAATTATTATCGGCAATCTCATTTGGAGACGGACGATAAAGAGTAATTGAGTAATAATTTCAGAGAAACTACAACTACAATCGATATATATAGGCAACGGATTGGTTAATTAAAAAATGTTCTTTGAAAACACTATTATGGGTTTGGTATAAGGCGCTCACCGACTAGACAAACTACGCTGTGTGTAGTGTGTAGTCATGGATTCGGTGTCAACAAAGGCAATTCCATGCGTCTTAATAATTATCTAGTTGCTATGGGAGAAGAAGGCCATCCATTGATCTCTAAGAGGCTCGGACACCTAATCGCTGTAAAAATAAAAGTATAATGATTAAAAAGAAAAGTTAGTAGTCAATAGCTTTTTTTTATTGGTCTTCATTGGATAGAAATCTTCATTCTACAATACACGAATCTCAAGTTCGATTAGATGAAAGCTCAAGCTTTTGAAATCTTAGTTCTATGGCATCACCAAATTCTATTTATGAGACAAAAAGTTTGAGGTTTCCTCAAATTGTAGTTTTCTTCTTGAAACATTATTGAATCTTGAGGGAAGTATGTGATGAACCTGAGTACACTTACCTATAATCATAAAAAAGGACAACACTAATCGAGACTTGCATTGATTTGTCATTTTGTTTATTGGCCATGTGCAATTATCGAAAAAGTACAAAAAAAATCATAAATCTATTGCATTGTTACTAATTCAGTCGTAAACCTTTTACTTGAACCAATTTAGTCTTAAACCTTTTGTATTTGTGCCAACTAAGTATATCCTGTCAATTTTGATAGGAAATCATTGACATGCACACCTATCATCCTACGTGGCACGGTTGACACTAACCTGGATATCTTCTAATAATTTTTTTAGTTTTTTTGTTCTTTTGTTTTTTATTATTTTTTGTTTTCTTTTATTCTTTCCTTTATTTCATTTTAGCCAGTGAGGGCCGACTCACCCAGAGTCAATATAGCTGCGATGGCCCTGGGCAAGACCATCGTGGCCTCATCGATCGCTGGCAAGGGCCTTCATGGCCTTGCCAACCGCAAGCGAGGCGGCCCTCGCGCAGATTTGGCGAGGGCCGCAACCCTTGCTGGCCAAAATGAAAGAGGAAAATAGAAAATTTTAATTAAAAATTCAAATTTAAAAAATATTTAAAAATGTCAACATCAGCACCGGCTACGCCACGTAGGATGTCTGGTATCCACGTTAGCAATTTCTAGCTAAAATTGGCCGGATAGACTTTATTGGCACAAATGCAAAATGTTTAGGACTAAATTAGTCGAATTAAAAAATTCAAGACTTAATATGTATCAATGCAATAGGCTTATGATTTTTTTGGTACTTTTCCATGCAATTATCTTATCGAAGAATTCGCTTTTAGAATATATATTGAAGACATCACACAAAGAAAATTGTTTTCCTCCAGTTTGGGCAGAGCTAGACATACAACTCAGTCGGTCGTGAAGTTGAATTGGTAGATTTGTCCCGGCTGGTGGCACACTATATTTGTTCCAACATTGCCCTATCACCATTTATTTTTTGTGCCACTTTAGATATGTAACATTCTTATCTATATATGCGATCAGACTACTTAACTTTATCGTTCTTCTAAATGTTTCTCGATCGTTTCTTTCTAATCGAATGTCTCTTAAGAGACCCAAATTCTCTCTTAACCAATTAAAATTTAGTGTCACAAAAGGTGCTTTCCTAGAGGAAGTTATCTCTCCTCGAGCAATATGCTCACACAAGCGCATCAAATGTTTATTGTTATGCGCAAACTATTATGAACAAGATAATTTTGAGTCCATCCGAGTGAGTATGGACTTAACATATCCATTAGATGATATTGATGCGCAACATTGATTGTCGAACTGCCATATGCTTTTTAATTCTTGAATTCTATTCCTGGACGTCAACGAGACCCGGGAAATAACAACTCTCATCTCAAAGGTGGGATATGAAACATTTATAATACATGATCACCAATTTGTCTAATTTGCAATTCTCAATCACCACTATTCTTAAACGGTAAAATATTTAAATATTAAGTTACACATTCATCCATTAACTTAAACATTTTTAGAATAGTTAACAAAAAGCTCACAAAATCTTGGCCAAGCTTTTAAAACGGTTGGCAGCATCCCACAAACTTTCACGGATGGTATTGATGTACAACATTAATTTGAACTGTCGTGCTTTTGAATTCTTGAATTCTATTCCCGTAAATCAACTTACGAGACACTTGAAAATAACAATTTTCATCTTAAACTTTGTATTTGAAACACCAACAACCCATACAGCACGAATCTGTCTAATCTGCAGATCCTCAATCCCCACTATTCATCAGGAATTCACTATTATCTCTGCTATTACCGGGGCGTACGGTATCTGGAAGTGGTCGGTCATCCCGTAATGAGCCATCAGAAGCCAGACATGGGTTATGAGCTCGCCACCCCGCCGCATCTGCTGAGCGTGATCGCTCGCTTTGCACTTGCGGGACGCGTAGATCAGCATTTCCACCCACACCTCTCTGATCATTTCCCATGTCCTCTCCTTGGGCAAGACATCCATCAACTCCAACGCCAGCCGGCACCCATTGAACAGCACGTACTCAACTTGGTCCTCCTTCGACACGTTCCGATTGATTGTGTTGTTCACTTGGTCAAGCAACTCGACACAAGTCTTTGCGATCTTAGGTTGGGACTCTCTCCTCATCCTGGGGTCTCCTTCCGAGACTTCGGGCATGCCCTCTCTCCAATTGTGGCCACGAGCAGGTCTATCCTGAGCGAATTTAGGCAAGGCGAAACACTTGTTGGTCTCTTTATAAATGTCTCGGAACCTGATACTTCCAATTCTGGATGGCAACATCGAAGGACACATAATTAGGAGATATAGCATGTACCGAGACAAGTGCAAACTCACCAAGGACTTGAAAATAACATTTCCCTGGCTATCCCTCTCTAGCTCCAGAATGCTTTCCCGTTCGTCAATTAAGTGATAGCAGAGCTCTGTCGCTATGTGCCAGATTAGGATGCTCATGTCAAAGTCCAGCTCGATGCTCCATTTCAACTGATCCGGCAACTTGTGTGCGCTCCACGCATGGAATCCCCTGTCTATTTTCGGTAAGGGGACTTTCTGCATGTCCCTCGCTCCCTTCTCTTTGATCTTCGACAGAATTAGGTCTCTGATATAGCAAGTCACGTCCTCGTGGCCTTGGTAGAGAAATTTCACTGCCATCTCATCGACCTGCAAAAACTTTAGGAATCTCCACCAGCAGGAGTCATTTTGTTTGAAGAACATCAGGCTGTATTGGCCCATGGAATTGGACCACCTGCGCCTTTTCAACAGTGGTTGGATTCGGTCTATGAAACCAAAGATGGCCAATTGCTTGTTCTTAATGAGCCAACAGGCGACCTGATCGGAGAAAAGAATGTGAGCCAGTGCATACAACTCGACGAAAATGGCCGCTCCTAGCAACAGGAAGGTCAAAAATAGATCTGGGTTCGAGTATGGTCGCTTGTTGATAAAAGAGAAGAGCACCAGGGCGACACAGATCAAGGACGAGATGGCGAGTCTACAAATAAAGCCCCAACTTGTGTAGACCGCTTTCGCCTTTGAGTAGAACACGTCGTAGATGAGGCCCAGTTCGATTTCAATGACTTTGAAATCCCCTACACAGTGCATGCCGTTCAGTATCGACAGGCAAGCGTCGCTTTCCTCAATGCTGAACAACTGATTTGCGAATAATCGCTGACAAGTGTTGACCAAGCTGCTGGCCGATAGCAGTGTGCCCACAACGCGCTTGTACTCTTGATCCTCTAAGTCTTTCCGGGAGCTCAGTTTTTCAGATGAAAAATCGGCAATGGCATCATTGATAATAGTCACCGCATCATCCCGTACCTCGATTACATGATGAGGCACGATGCTGTACCCTTCAGCCAGCTTCAACTCGCATTCCTCCACAATCTTGTTGGAATACTTCCGGCGGGGTTGGGACTCGGCGAGGGAGTCCTTGAGGCACTCATTGCTGGCGGCGCGGAGGACCCAAACCCTCTCACCATACTTATAGAAACCCGAGAGCAGTATCAGAATGGAAAGGAATGATAGGGTAGTATGAGTCCACGCCATTCCCAGGACATAAACTGTCAAGCCCGCCTGGTTCACCAGAATCAGCGAGTGCCTGAGCCAGAGCTCGTTGTCTTCCATCGCGTAAGCGCTGATTGTGTCGGGCCCCCCCAAGTGCAGCAGCAGAAACGGCCCCCAAAATGCGCTTAGCTCTGTGTGTGGGTTCATCTTGCTCACCAATTTGCCGCCCCTGATTTCCCCGATTGCGTTGGAGATCATGCCAAGCGCATAGATCGCAACCGAATCGGCCAGTAGGTAGGCCGACCAGGTGACCACCCTGATCCTAGCGTGAGGGAGATACTTGCGGCGGTTGCCAAGACAAATGAGGACGATTTGGAGGGCGAGGCTCAAGAAGACTGCGCCTCTTAGCTCCCACTCCTTCCACACGTCAGTCGAAGAAGAGAGCACCTCAGACAGCCTCCGTGCCCTCAAAAGGACCAAGCCGGTAACGACTGCGAGACATGATGCCGAATGATTCAGAAATGAGAACTAAGGGCTAATGGAGAGAGTAAAACTGATGACTCAAGCGTGAAACACACGCGGCAAGCTTTCGCAGGCTATAGCAGTCATTAGAGGGAGATGTACCGGTAAACAAGCAAAATGCAACTCATGGCTTAGCTACGCGAAGAAGGCATAATATAGACAGTGAATGAATAAATACAGAGCGGATGTCAACATCTTCTTCAGGTTTATTCAAAAGCATCACCACATCAAACGTCATCAGTTCTCGTTGAATTGCGACATACCAATTGTTAGCATGGTGAGCGGTTGAATACGCTGCCCTCGATGGACGGATGGACTGTCTTACTGTCTTCTCCACAAACTTATCCCTTTTCTGACCAAAAAAAAAACCACGAGAGAGAGAGAGAGCGGGGGGTGGGGGGGTGGGGTGGTGTGTGTTGAGGTTCGGGGCCAATGTGAGTTATGACATTTGAAAGTGGGCAAGCTATAAAACCCTTACGATTCCGAAACCAATTCAAAAACATGGGCAAGTGTCTAAATAAAAGTTAGCAAATATAAATAGGGATAAGTTTACTGGAAGTTGTCTCTACCTAACCTCCACAGTGCACTACTTAGGGGTTTGGCTAATAGATTTGTTCGCTCGTTTTACGACGAGGACTATCTTTCACCGAAACTTCGGTTTTTGGTTTTTATTAAAGTAGGTTATGTGGCTTGATTTCTAGGAAAATCGTGGTGAATATGGAAGAGGATAGAAATTGAGTAGATTGCAAACGGATCTGATATCAACTGAGTTTCAAGCTACATTACAATACTCCTACGAAAGCTGTAAAGGACTGGAAAGTTAACTAAAACTACAGGAAGCTGTAAGGATGCGTCAAAAACTAAAGTGCAGATAAGCTTGAGTGTTTTTTCATTCTTGTTGTTGTCCCTCTTCTTTGCTTCCTCCAAGTATTTGTATTTCCCCCTATCCTGTAACTGCTCGTCGGTTACTTCCATATTTTCAAACTTCAAACTTTGAATATTTTGGCGCTTCCAGTAACCGCTATTTCTGACCACGTTTTCCCAGTTTTATCGTCCGCCAAAACCCGATCTTAACCGCTAAGAGGATTTCAAATATGGATAAGTAACTTTCCACGATATGCTCATGCTCACTATCTCCACTTTTGCTCACAACTTCCTGTTATCTTGATGTACGTGGCTGGGCTGTGATTCTTCAATGTATTCCCGAAGTGTGAATCTTCCGAATTTCGGGAAAAGGCCACTGTCCTAAAGTATTAATACTCCATCATCCCGAATTACAATTTTCCATATTTCAGTAAATATACATATTTTCCTCATTTACCGAATTCGGGAAATGATGCCATTCACGCTTGGTCCTCAGCATGTTTCCGAATTTAGTCCAGACGAGTTTCGGAAGATGGCTGATTTCCCTCGTACGCCAGATTCGGCATTAAAGCCGATTCGGCACTTATGCCGATTCTTATTTTGGTGTCAACATATGCCCCCTTTTAAAAGGATTAAAAGAACTTTTAATTCTTTTAAATGTCAGAGAAATAGTACGTGTTCTTGACGTCGCTTCGTCACCTTGCTTCGCGCGCCTACCCTTTCATCTCCAAAACACTTTTGATAAAAATCGTTCCTTTTTCGTTCTTCTGCATCTTCACCTTTTCGACTCTCTGTAATCTTTTCTAATGCTCTCCTAAAATCCATGGCTTCCAAAGCTTCTAAGGACCAAACTCTCCCCTTTTCCGCATCAAATGCTCTCGACCGGTATTATCTATTCCGGGATTCTGATAACTTCAAAGAGGAATCTCATCTGTTCTCTGTACAGAATGCATTTGAAGATTCGTATATCCTCGGCCCTGCTACTTACAATCACTTTTTCGTTCCAGAATGCTTGTCAAACCACTTCCCTCGTCATCAAGTTGAGGTACTTCCCATCCATGAGTCATCTATTTTGGCGTACTAGTGGTATTCTCGTCCTTCTCGCCTTAGGGCTTTCTCTGACTTTGATTCTGAATTTTATCAATGGTATCTTCGTCTTCTTCCTTCTAAGGGTTCTCTTTGGAATACTCTTTCCATCCATGATGTCTTGCATCTTAGTTGTTTCGACCATCCTATTAATCGGGAACTAATTGGCGCATTGTCCTGTTTTTGGTCATCTTCGACCAACTGTTTCTTTTTCCCTTTTTCTCCCATGTCAGTAACTTTGCTTGATGCACATTGCCTTACTGGGCTTTCTCCATTGGGTACAGACCCATCTACCTTGTCTCTAGATTCTCCTTCACCGCTCGGCAAATTATCTGATTCTGAAATGGCCTATGGGACATTCATGAAAAACTATTTTAAGAAGGAAAGGGCAATTACCGATGAAGAGCATACTGCTTTTCTTTTGTACTGGCTTTGTAAATTCCTTTTCTGCCACCCTATAGTTAGGGTCTCGAACGATTTTGTTGCTGTTGCTTCTGCTTTAGCTTCAGGGACCCAACTTTCTTTAGGCAAGACCATGTTGGCTTTGCTCTATCAGGGTTTAGCCCATGCTTCTTCCTCCACTACTTGAGATGAAGTTAGTGGCGTTTTTGGTGGTCCTCTTTGGCTTCTTCAAGCATGGGCAACCTTTTATTTCCCTACTTGGTTTTCTGAGGATCAAGTTATCCAGCCTCTCTCAGTTTCTATTCCTGACCAACTAGTCTGCCAAGCCTTGAGCAGGAAACTGATCTCTGTTCCTAGAGCACCATCCTCTTATTTTCGGTACTTTATTTCCCAAATTTATTCCATTAAGGGGAATTCACATTCTTTCTCTCCTTTCTTCACCCCTTAATTCAAATCTTACCTCCCTGCCTTTCAGAAGAACAAAAGTGACTTTTGGCAATCCGTTTTGACTTCTGTTGATCTCCCTGTGAGATTTTCAACAAAAGGCAGATTTGCTGCTGGCTTTGAAATCTATTCTTCTCAATACTATGCTAGGCAACTTAGATTAATTCAAGGAGTTCCTGTTCTTGCCCTTTACACTTTCTCTTTTGCTTCTTTTGATAAACTAACTTGCAAGCTGAAAGATGATCAGCCTTTTAATGAGCTGACCACGTTGATACGGGATATCTATCGATCATTCCGTGTCATCGACTTCACGGGCTACTCCGATTATTCTTCACCCGATTTTGACCTTTGGTGGAGGAAATATCAAAAGACTGTGTTTTCAGATCCTCTGGACCTGATTCTTTAAAAAATAAGAGATGTTGTTCCTCTAGCAGCATCAAAAGCAATTGAGGCTATGGATATGACTCCAACTAAGTCAATAGAACCCTCCAAAGGTAATTTGATTCTGACTTTCAATATATGTTTTGTTTGATCTCGTTTTAACCTCCCATTTAACATCATACTGTTGCAGTGAGCAAGAAAAGAAAAACTTCAGACTCTATTGCTCCAAAGAAAACACCAGCAAAACGCAATTTCAAGAAAGTAATTATTCGTTCCTCAGAATCTCCAGAGGGTTCTCCAACATCTGATCAACCTTTAGAGCTCACTCTTCGAGCTATGATGAAACCGCGCACACCAATAGGTACTTCTCTTGCTTCCCTCTTTTTTTTTTATATAAACTAGCAATGTGCATGTTAACACTAACCTATATGTCTTCTGATTAATCTAGATACTCCCAAGACTGATCCATCCAGTGTTGCTTCCCTCGTTCCTTCTCCTAACAAGACTCTTATCACATCAACCCTAGATCTTTCACCAGTGACTCCCGCTTCTTTGATAGAAGTTACTGCTGAGTCAGTTCAAGATCAACCTCCTATTTCAGATTCTCAAGAGGGTGTACCAACATAGGATACCCCTACCAATGTCATAGAACTTGAAGAAAATCTTCCTCTAGCTCTTACTGGTAAATATCATTGCCTTGTGTTTGACTCGAAATTTCTATTCAGTTATCTGATATACATATGTTACAGCTGTAGCTTCTAACATACCTACTTCTGCACCTCAAGAGATTCTAACGCTTGAAGAAGCGCCTATTCAGGAACCTTTGAATGTGCAAGTGCCACCAACTTCTCAGACTATCACTTCTTTACCTCCCTCAACATCTTCTGCTGTGCCCAATCCATCTGCTCAGATGGAAATTTTCTCTTTAGCAAAATAGGAGGAGTTGGAAAGAATATTGGCAGGTACTCATCCCAGTTCTTCAATGACTGCTGATTCCTCAGGGCCTTTAACTTTGTCAATGTTTGCCGAAGTTCCAAGAGAAGTGGCTAAAGCTAAATGGGAACAGCTCTTAAACTTATTAGAACCTGGTTATGGGAAGTTGATCGTTGACTCTAACAGAGAATGCCAAGCGAGGAATCTTTTCCAGGAAATATGCTCTGGTCATCCATCTTTTGTCTTGTCTGATGCTTTTCAAGACAAGGTTGATCTCTTTGCTGTTGACTTTGTAGATGATGTGACTACAATTAGAGTCAATCTTGATCATCTCCCCCATATTCTCTTTGGAGAAAGCCGAGGACTGGCAATTCAAGATGAATTAGCCCACAAGCGTGAAGATGCTCGTCTCTTCTATAATCATTTTAAGGTTGAGGCAAGTAAACTTCAGAGATTGGAAGCCAGAAAAGCAGAACTTGAAGCAGAGTTAAGGATGGTGGATGCTCAAATTGTAGATCAGAAATTCACAGTTTCAAACCTTTCTCTCACACTTAGACGCAAGATGCAGAAATGTAGGGAATTGGAGAAAGAGTTTGATAATACTATTGGGTTAGTTAGGAGAAAAAGTTTGATAATACTACTGGGTTAGTTAGGATTCATGAGAAGAGAAGGGCAGAGATCATGGATGAAAACTACAGTCTAGAGATTAGACTAAGAGACTTTGTAACTGAAGCTAAGACCCTATAGGCCCATTGGGAATAAGATGCCGAAACCATTTGTTGGGTTCTGTTCTTGGTTTTCCTTGCATTTGCTTAATTGTAGAATATCCCAACAGAGCAATATCCCCGATGCTGTATATTCAAATGTAGGATATCCCGATAAAGCAAATTCCCGATGCTGTATATTCAAATGTAGGATATCCCGATAAAGCAAAATCCCGATGCTGTATATTTTAGCAATCGGTAACTCAAACATTCTAACCAAATGTCGCTCCTTATCTCTGTCCGGTTCTTTTGGATATTTGAATCAACGCAAAGATAACTGTTCCACTGCAACTTGCATAACTAAAAGATCAAATGTTAACCTTCCCTCTCATTCATTCCCTCTAAACTTATTGGTTATCAACTTAATAACTGTTTATCCACACGCCTAAATCAAATTCCATTTCTATCCCGTCTCTCCGAGAAAATTCTGACACATCATCCTCCATGATCTGCTCCCTTTATAACTGCTTAAGCTTGTCACAGATTCCCTGCAAACTCACAATCCTGTTCATGATGTCTTCACATGGTTCCTCATCTCGACTACTTCTTTGGTTCCAATCACAAAGACGTCGCATTTCCTATGAAGGTAAATTTCCCACTGAACCTTACTAGATTTGGATTTTGACAACTCCTAAACATGGACAACTTGTTTATTCCATTGTCTAGGTGATCGATCCTTATGGAGGCGTCTGCATGAACTATTATCTCAAGGGCATCATGCCTTATTACTGAAAAGCAAGTATAAGGTAAAAGTTACCGATCTGGCCAACTTCTTTAGATCCAAAGTATTTCTGTCTGCAGATTCTGCCTTCTTAGATCTGGTTTGGTAGTTATGCTCTCTATTCCCTACTAGCTTTGATGAATTTGAGCACAATATGAGGGAAATTTGGAATTTAGAGCCTACCATTGTGGAAGCTGACGCCCTTCATCTTCAAATTGAAGAAGAGTCTTCCTGATTACAAAATTCTAAAGAGAAATATGCTCAGATTCAGGACTCCTGTGCTCAAGCTAGAGATGATGTTGAGATGACACATCGATTTCTCAATTTCTTCTCCAATCATCATCGTGTGGAGCAGAGGATACTCAAAGATGAAATTTCCCGTGTCAAGTCTATGGTTGAGGCTACTTCAAACAAACACAGGCAACTGCTTCAAGAAGCTTGGGAGGAGTTCGAAATTATCCGCTTCCATTCTCGTCATCTGGAGTATCTCGAGGGACAACAATCTAAACTCTGTCAGGATCTTGCTCTGCATTCTCATTATGTAGTTCAAAATCTCAAACTTGTTAATGACTTGCAGGTCTTTATTACCAAGACTAGGATGTACTTTCATTTCGATTGAATAAATTAACTTCATGATATTTTCCAAATCGATGGATGATATTTCTTCAAAAATTTCCCATTTATAGAACGTGACAGTTCTTTTCCTTTGATGTCCATCAATCGGTATGCATTCCCACTAAGCACTTCGGTAACTAATTATGGTCCTTCCCAATTCGACGACCATTTATCGAACTCCTTGTTTTGGAGGTTAAATGGCAAAATTGCTTTCCACACTAGATCCCCACAAAGAACTGTTTGACTTTAACCCTTTTGTTAAAAGCTCTGGCCACTCTTCTCTTTTGTGCAATCAACTGATCCAAAGAAGCTGCACGAACCTCATCTAGCTCATCCAAATTTATGTGCATCCAATCTCTATAATCTTCAGACAACATCTCGCTCTGCAATTGGACTCTTAAAGATTGTACTGTTATTTCCATCGGTAAAACTGCTTCCTGTCCATATGTAAGCATATAAGGACTGACACCTGTGCTCGATCTTCGTGATGTTCGGTACGCCCACCATACCGTTGATAATAAAACATCCCATTCTCTTGGATTTTCTTCTAGGTGTTTCTTGATCAGTCCAATAACAACCTTATTAGTTGCTTCAGCTTGTCCATTCGCCTGGGGATAATATGGTGTCGAGTAGACCATTTTGATTCCTCTTGATCGTGCAAATTCTATCACTTTACTTCCAGTGAACACTGTTCCTTGGTCCGCAGTAATCGACTCGGGCAAACCAAACCGATGAATTATGTTTTCTTCAATAAACTTAATCACAGTATTCTGTGTAATGTTTTTGTATGGAATGGCCTCTACCCACTTTGTGAAGTAATCCGTAGCCAACAAAATATAGCTATGCTTATGAGAAGAAGGTGGATAGATCTTACCTATTATGTCCATTGCCCATCCTCTAAATGGCCATGGCTTTACGATAGAATGGAGCTCCATAGCATGTACATGTTGCAACGGTCCATGATTTTGACACGAGAGACATGCTTTGGCATAGTTGATACAATCCTGCATCATGGTTGGCCAAAAGTATCCATACCTTTTTAATAGCCATCTCATCTTGATTCCTGCTTGATGAGCTCCACATATTCCTTCATGCGCTTCTGCCATCACTAATTTTGCGTTATCTTCATCAAGACAACGTAAGAGTAATCCATCTGAGGATTTTCGCTATAATTCTTCTCCTAATATAACATATTTCTGGGCTTGCATCCTTAGCTTTCGATCTCTCGAATCTGGATTCTTCAAATATTCAATGATGGTTTGTCTCCAATCCTCTTCTTGAACCACTTTGCTAACTGCTATCGGTATCTTTCTATGTTCAATAGAAGGTACCAATAGCGTTATAGTAGTCACGATGTCTGCCACTTCTTTTGATATTCGGTATCAAGAAACTACTTGAGCCAACTTGTTAGCCTCGAAATTCGTATCTCTTCTCACATGAACTATGTTGTACTCCCTGAATTGTTCTAACTGCATTTTGGCCAGATAGTAATAGCCAATCAAATTTTCATGTGAGCATTGATATTCTCCCTTTAACTGTTTCACCACTAATTGTGAATCACCAAACACTTTGATAAATTGCACTCTTAGATCAATCAATATCCCCAAACCAATAATCAATGCTTCATATTCAGCTTGATTATTTGAATATTCAAAGTCTAACTTACACACGCACCTTGTAAGTTTTCCATCGGGAGAAATTATTATCAATCCTGCTCCAGCCATGCTCTTAACACGCGATCCATCGAAATACATAGTCCATGGTAACACTTGACTGAAGTTCTGCTCATTTTCTTCCATTTGCAAAATATGGGTATTCGGTAAGAAAATCGGCAATTGCTTGACCCTTTACTGCCTTGATCAGCACATATGTTAAATCAAATTCGGACAATATAAATGCCCACTTGGCTATACGCCCTTTTATCACAGGCCAGGATAACATGTATTTTATTATATCAGTCTTGCCGATCACATGCACTTTAGTTGGCAATAAGTAATGTCTTAACTTCATACAAGCAAAGTATAAAGATAGAAATAATTTTTCAATTGCGGTATATCTTTTTTCAACATCAGTTAGTATTCTACTCAAATAATATACCGCTTGTTCTTTTCCACTTTCATTCTCTTGTGCCAACATACTCCCGATAGTCATATCGGTAGCCGATAAGTACAATTTCAATGGTTTGCCTGCTTTTGGCGGCACTAATACAGGAGGATTCATTAGATAAGCTTTGATAAAATCAAATGCCTTTTGCTGTTTTTCTCCCCATACAAATTCGTTCTGATTCTTAAGACGCAAAAGTTGTGTCATAGGCTCCATCTTGATGGACAAATTGGCAATGAATCTTCTAAGGAAATTTATTTTCCCAATCACCATTTGTAATTGTTTCTTGGACTTAGGATGGGGAAGCTCCATGATAGCCTTTACTTTGTTCTTGTCAATTTCGATCCCCCTCTGGTTGACCAAGAATCCCAAGAAATTTCCTGCTCGTACTCTAAAGGCACACTTGGTTGGATTCATCTTCAATTTGTACTTCTTCATCATGATGAATGGCTGTTCGAGATAATCCAGATGATCTTCTAGGGCTGACTTAACCACCACATCATCAATGTAAATTTCTAGGAATTTATCGATCATATCATGAAAAATAAAATTCATTGCCCGTTGGTATGTGGCTCCTGCATTCTTCAATCCGAAAGGCATAACCCATTGAAAAGTCTCAATCGCACCAGGACATCTAAATGCTGTCTCTGGAACGTCTTCCTTAGCAATAAAAATCTCGTTATAACCTGAATGACCATCCATCAGGGATAGCATCTCATTTCTCGATGCCGAATCTACAAACATATCTGCCATGGGCATTTGATATTCATCTTTTGGAGTAGCATTATTTAGATCCCGAAAATCAATACATACTCTCAGCTTCCCATTCTTCTTTTTTCACAGGGACAATATTTGAAATCCACTCTACGTACCTGGCCGTTTCAATGAATTTTGCTTTCAGCAGCCTTTCTATTTCCTCTTTTACTTTATCAACTACATCAGGAGCAAATCTTCTTGCTAGCTGCTTATGTGGATGAAATCCCTTCTTAATCGGTAGACGATGTTCTACAATATCTCTTGATAAACCAGGCATTTCATGATAATCCCATGCAAAACAATCCTTATATTCTTTGATTAGGTTAATCAACTTGTCCTTCATGCCCCCTTGCAAGAATGTACTCACATACACTGGACGAAAAAGACCAGGTTCTCCTATATCAACCTCCAGTAATGGATCTTGAGCCTCCATTGTTCTATCTTCCTTGACTAATGCATCTTCCCATTCATCAATGCAATCTGAGGCTTCAACATTTTGCTTTGTCATTTCCGCTAGGTGTGTGAAGTACCTTTCACAAACTTTTTGCAATACGAACTCGCTTTCCCTAAAGAATGTGTAATTCTTCTAATGCCAAGCTTGACTTGGGGACCTATTCAGTTTTCCTATCCCCGAAGCGGCAATAAGCTAGGGATTGTGGATCTGTCTTTGGTAATTCAATAGCATAATGTTCATAAAGACAATCCCGATGTTCTTGACAAATGTCAGTCCATCCGATTGAAGCATATCCTGAATCTGCTTCAACATATTCCACTTTCTCACCATTCCAAAACGCCAACATTTGATGCAAAGTTGAAGGCACGCACTGATTAGAATGTATTAAATCTCTTCCAAGCAACAGATTATATGAACCATCAGATTCTACTACAAAGAAAGTCGTTACAGCCGACTTGGATCCTATGGTTAAGTCAAGAACTATTGCCCCTTTAACTTCGGTAGCCTCCCCAAGAAAATCAGATAACTGAACATTAGATGGGATGATGTCATTATCATCTTTTCCTAATTTCTTGAAATATTTGTAAGATATGAGGTTCAAAGTGGCTCCAGCATCTACAAAGATTTTATCGACAGACCTACCATTGACCCTTCCTGAAACAATCAAAGATCTTAAATGTTTCGTTTTTTCAGAAGGTACCTTATCAAACTTGATGGCTTCTTTGTCAGGAAACTGAAATTCTACCATGGCTGTCTCTTTTTCTGAAATATGTTCGATATCTTCCTCCACTATCAAATTAGTTCCATACTTCGCTGGAAGTCTAGCGTGGACCATGTTTATCTGTACTGGAGAGCCATATTTCTTCGACATTTTAGAATAGCCACTTCGGTAACTTCTGTCGTCCTTTTGTGACAATTTAGGATCCAAGTCTCTTTGTTCCACCTTCCCTTGTTGCTTTGGATTGAAAGCTACAGTAATCTGCCCAAAATTAATTGTTTGTGGACCTTGAGCAACTCTTTTCCCTTTTTTCGTTTCGATCTGAGAACTACTTCCCAAATCACCTAGTTCTGGTTTACTCTGACCTTTTTCATCAAGATTTCTTCTCCATACCCAATTGCCTTTTCTGCTGACAGATGTGAAAGGCAAACCTTGCCTTGTCATACCTTTAATTTGGCCATTCTCAAAGTTCCTCTGCCTATTTCTTATTCGCTGGAAACGCCTCTTAATAGTTCTATAAGATGTCTGTCCTGGTAATTTAACTGTTGATCATTTTCCTTCGGGGGAATTATACAGCACCTTAACCGTTTTTCTTTTGTGGACTTCCTGAGATTTTAATGGTGGTGGATCATCAAATTCATCTCCCCAACTGGTTGGCTCAACTGGCAATGATGAAGACGGATAATCACCTATATTTCCATAATAGACCACATAATCAAACTTCCCACTCGGTTCTCCAAGCAATCCGACTTTGGGATCACCTTCTTTATATCGCTACCATAGACTCTTTTTCTCTGCAGGCTTCAGTAATGTTTCGTTCTCTTCATAAACTTGTGTAGTTAACTTCCGAATTTGGGGGGCTAGTTGAGATGAACCAGGGTGGTTTTCCTTCCTTTCATGCCTATGACTAGCATCCTTTCTTTCAAGCACCTATGCCGTTTGTCTTGGGTAAATTTTCTCCTCTCTTGCTCGTATTGAAGAGCTTTCGGCAGCTACAATATCAGATTTTACCCGTGGTTCGCTTATCCTGCGAACAAATGATCCCGATCTGTATCTTTCTCTTGTTCCCCTCATGAATTGGAACCTGGGAAACTCCCGATTCAACTCCCGATCCTGCCGAATTAACTCCTGGTGGCAGCGAGTGCAAAGTTGTTTGTTATTATCATCTGTCGTCTCTCGTATATTGACCATGTTGATCATCTTCGGGAATGGGTCTGAATCTACTTCCATTAGAGCCTTGCCTTTGTCCTCGACAAATTTAATTTTGCCTTGACGAATTGCTTCTTGGATTGTCTTTTTTAAACACAATGCAGTTCACCGTATCATGAGTTGTAGAGTGATGCCATTTGCAATATCTCTTATCTGCTATTTCTTCTTTTGACGGGATTACTTGTCCTTCAAATAATTTGATCATCCCATCTTTCAACAGTAGATCAAATATTTCATCTAACTTGTAGATATCAAAGGAATAGTTATTTGTCTCCTTAGCCTTGAGCTTGGATACATCTCTCACCTTGGCCGGTTTAAGTGCTGGGCATACATATGATTTTTCAAGTACCATAGTTGCTACAGCTATCTCATTCTCCTCTTCAGCTACATCACCTTGTTCGGTATTTTCAGCAAATGCCACTATATGCCGATTGTCCTTATTCGGCTTCTTATCTCTCTCCTTCAACAAATGTTCATATTTTGAAACCCGGGCGTTCAACTGAAAGAGATTGTCAAATGCTTGCCCTTCAAACCTTTCTTTAAGGTTGAACCTTAAACCATTAAAAGCCAAATCCGTGAACTCCTTTTCGGTAAGTGATGTTAAACATCGGTTTCTGGATTTCTTGAAACGTGCAATAAACTGATCTACCATTTCGGTACCATATTGGTACATCCTAGCCAAATCGGCTACCGTTACCTCTGGTACCGTTCAGTAAAATTGAGAATGAAACTGCCTTTCCATCTCCGTCCATGTCTGAATAGAATTCGCAAGCAAATTCGTATATCAAGTGAATGCTGTTTTTGACAAAGACAGTGAGAACAACCTTAACCTTAAATACTCATTAGTTCCAGCTTCTCCATATTGTGCCAAGAATCGACCCACATGTTCCACAGTTGACTGATCCTCTTCTCTTGTAAATACAGAAAGATCTGGCATCTTAAAACCTCTCGAATATGGTATATTATCAACCCAATCGGGATGTGGTTTCTTATACACTGACCTCGACATTCCTCTCTCTGTTCCCAATTGTTGCATTACCAGTTCTGCAACTCTATCTGGGTTCCATGGCCTTAAATTTTGTTGGCCTAACCAAGGATCTTGACCTCTAGGATCGAACTGTTGAGGTCGATTCACCCCTTGCTGCTCCATGTTAAAATTAATGGGTGGTGGTGGCCTATAAAGAGGGTTTTTTTTATCACTTGAGGATACGGTTGAGGCGCAAGTGGCCTGATATGATCAGCATTAGGCATATTTACTGGTGGAGGTACATTCGGTGGAGGTACATTCATCACTGGTGGTGCATTTGTGACCATGGGATTAACCGAATTACCATCATTCGGGACATTTTGAGGAAAATTATAAGCACTCACACCATTCACAAGGTTCATAGGGGTAGGATTCTCTGGCCTTGGTAAAATTCTAATAGGAGGTTGAAAGTTTAATCCTCCATTGTAGTTATACCCTATATGAAGAGATCCCGAAGTTGGTAGTAACAGTACTGCCCCTGAGGATTTGCACAAAAGAGTGGAATTTAAGAAGATGAACTGGGACGTGATATTACCTCATTTATAGCATTGATCACCATGGGCTTTATCACATCAGTCACATGTCCCGCCATATGATTGGTAAGGTCGTTCTGCTGTTCCTCAAACATCCTTTTCTTCGTGGCTACCAAGGTATTGTCTGGTACCAATGCGCGGGCTTGTTCTTCAGTTAATTGCCGAGGAATATCGGCATTTTCCTCAACTGTTTAGCCGCTGAATGCTTCAAACGTGCTCCTTCAACTGGAATATTGATCTTATTCACCGGTATCCCTTCAGATTGCCTAGTTCTCACCATTTCCCCAAATCTTACCACGCAGGTCCCACCGGCGCGTGCCAAAAAGATGTTCGCTCGTTTTACGATGAGGACTATCTTTCACCGAAACTTCGATTTTCGGTTTTTATTAAAGTAGGTTATGTGGCTTGATTTCTAGGAAAATCGTTGTGAATATGGAAGAGGATAGAAATTGAGTAGATTGCAAACGGATCTGATATCAACTGAGTTTCAAGCTACATTACAATACTCCTACGAAAGCTGTAAAGGACTGGAAAGTTAACTAAAACTACAGGAAGCTGTAAGGATGCGTCGAAAACTAAAGTGCAGATAAGCTTTAGTGTTTTTTTCATTCTTGTTGTTGTCCCTCTTCTTTGCTTCCTCCAAGTATTTGTATTTCCTCCTATCCTGTAACTGCTCGTCGGTTACTTCCACATTTTCAAACTTCAAACTTTGAATATTTTGGCGCTTCCAGTAACTGCTATTTCTGACCACGTTTTCCCAGTTTTATCGTCCGCCAAAACCTGATCTTAACTGTTAAGAGGATTTCAAATCTGGATAAGTAACTTCCCACGATATGCTCATGCTCACTATCTCCAATTTTGCTCACAACTTCCTGTTATCTTGATGTACGTGGCTGGGCTGTGATTCTTCAATGTATTTCCGAAGTGTGAATCTTCCGAATTTTGGGAAAAGGCCACTGTCCTAAAGTATTAATACTCCATCATCCCGAATTACAATTTTCCATATTTCAGTAAATATACATATTTTCCTCATTTACCGAATTCGGGAAATGATGCCATTCACGCTTGCTCCTCAGCATGTTTCCGAATTTAGTCCAGATGAGTTTCAGAAGATGGCTGATTTCCCTTGTACGCCAGATTCGGCATTAAAGCCAATTCGGCACTTATGCCGATTCTTATTTTGGTGTCAACAAGATTATTAAGTTTAAACCTAATTCAGGCTCTCTCAAGCCCTACCAATTCGCGACTTAGAGTTTAAGTTCTTAACATTCTTATGTTTTCATGCTGGAGTTGTCACTAATCTATTTTTGGGTGAGTCAATTAGAAATCCAAATAAAATATAAGTAGATATGTTTTATTCTTATGAACTAGAGATTTTGAATTTGGGGACTTGGTTATGCTGGAACTAGTCTAACGCCATTTCGGTATCTTTTTTTTTTCAAAAAATCTTTGAGTAGGCAATACGGATTCATTTTATTACCTATTCACTAATATGCAAGGTGACAATGCGGGTACGCGATCCATTAATTTAATACCCAGAAAGCAATAAATAAATTACTAGTTTAAGAGAACAACGTATCGTTTAGCAACACAAGTATCTGCATCGTTAGCTAGAAAATCACACAGACAGTCCTATTATGATTTCTAGTTAACAGTCGCTTCAATCAATGTGTTCTTTAGGATTTTCTCTTTATTTAAATGAAAACTAACCTAAGTGCAATGACGTGCGAAATATGACATGTGACATTCCGAATTTCAACCCATTTTTGAAATTTATAAAGCTTGTATTTCGTCAGTATGTTTATAGTAAAATCTCGCCCGGAACTAATCACTCTTGGGTCATTTTTAAATTAAAGATTTCGCTAGAATCGCACTCGATTGAATTTGGCCATTATTTAGAGCCCGAACTTTGGTGTCGAATTTTTCGGAGTTTCGTGATGAATTTAATTGGACGATGTCGATATTATTGTGGCCAGCGTCAATATTACTCGGAATTGGTGAAAAGTGAAATTTGGATCATATGCGAATTTGGACTAGTAAACCTCCGTCGTAGTGTGTTTTAGTTAGTGTTTTCGGTCCTTTTTCTTAATTTATAAATTAGGATTTTCGTAGACCATCGGATCGATTTCGAGTTTGAACGTGGGCTGCTGGATCGCACTCGATTTCTTTGACTTCTCTCTCTCTCTCCCGGGTCGCGTCCCCCCTGCGCGCACGTCCCCTCCCCTATCCCCCCATGCAGACTCTCTCTCTCTCCTCCTTTTCTTTCTCTTCTTCTTCTCTTTCTTCTTTTCTTCTTCTTCCTTCTTCTTCCTCTCCCTTCCCTCGCCGCTGCTCTTGCTCCCCTCTGCTGATCGCCACTCGCCGACGCCCAACTGTTGCAGACAGTCCTCCTTGCATCGCCACACGCCTAGCAGCCAGGGCCGCTGTCCGTCCCACCGTTCACCCCTGGGCTGACTACCCTTCTCCCCCTTTTCCCTCTTGTGCGCGCCTTTGCTCGTCGCCCCGCCATCGAGCACTGACTTCTAGTCGTTGTGCGCCGTCGACTAGCCGCTGCCCGATGATCGCCGCTATTGCTGCTTGCAGCTCACCCCTGATCGCCGCCAGCTTAACCAACCACCGCCGCCATCGTTGCTGCCGCCGTCGCTCGTTGCCACCACCATGCTGCCCAGCTAGCCGACCAGCTCGCTCACCAGCTAGCCCGGCCGCTCACTAGGGCCGTCGCCAAGCACACCTGGCCGTCCTTGCCGTGGCCGAACTATCCTAGCCATGGCCGAGCCCGTTGCCTGCGCACCTAGCCACCGTCCTAGCCATACCCAGTTACTCGCCTGCTCACTTGGCAGCTCGCCTGGCCGTGGCCGAGCAGTCCCAGTCGTGCCCAGCCGCTCGCCCGGCCATGGCCAAGAATCCTTGGCCGTGGCCGAGGGCTGTGCGGAGCTGTGACTGGCCACTGTGCCGTGTTGAGCCTGCCACTGTTCAACCAGGACATTTTGGCCCTTTACCGGTTTTCCTTGGGCTAAACCTAGGTAAGTGATTCCCTAAACCCTACTTAGTACTTTGGGTATTATTAGACTTGTTTAGGAGTGATTAGTGTTGGTTTAGTGATTGAATTGATAGGGTTTAGTTAATTGGATGTGATTGTTTTATGGTTTATTGTGGTGGTGATTTTGTGCTAAATTAGTGATCAATCGAAATGAGTTCAATGACTAAATTATAGTGGCATTTGCAGGTGAAATCGACGTTTGAATATGGCCAGCTTGAAGGTCGGATTAGTGGGACTAATGTGGCAAGTATGACTTGGATTTGAATAGTATGGTGTGTTAGATTGGTATTGGCGAATTGTGTTATGGTGTATGTGCATGAGGAATGTCTTGAGGCGTGGTTACGCATGACTAAACTCAGATTGATCGGAGGGCTGCCAACCTGAAGCGTGGTTACGTGGGTGTGGCTAAAAAGGCAAGAAATGACCTGAGCCATGATTATGCGGAACTAAGCCCGGATTGATCAGAGAGCTGCTAACCTAAGGCGTGGTTACGCGGATGTGGCTAAAAAGGTAAGAAATGACCTGAGGCGTGCTTACGCGGGTCGAGAGAAATGTCCTGAGGCGTGGTTATGCGGGGCTGAGCTCGGATTGATCGAAGGGCTGAGCCTGAGGCGTGTTGATGCAGGCTGTGAAAATAAACCTGAGGCATGTTGATGCGGGTCGTAGATAGTTGCTCGGCCACGTATGCGAATTGTGTTTGGTTAAATTGAGTGAATGGGCGTAATTATGATGCTCGAGTGTTCATGTTATGTTCTCGATTTATTGTTGCATTATTGTGATTTAACTAATATGCAGAGTTGGCACTTGATTTAAGGCGAGATAAGTATGTTTATGTGGATTCGAATGCGTTGGCTGTTAGATCACATGTTAGATTCGTCTGTATACGCATTAGCCTAGGTGGGGTTTAGGTTGTCTGCTTATTGAGATTTATCTCATCCCTTGTCGTTAAACATTTTCAGGTTTGGAGTCACGGATAGTCGTCATGTGCGGTTCAGAGACCAGGAATGACTTTGGGCAATTGATACTTCATTCCATCTTTTGAATGCCCCCTTTTGTATAGTGAAGTAGACTATCTAACCACCATCCCCTTTTGTTGAACGTGATTTATTCGTTAGTAGCTTGGGTTGTTTTGGCGTAAATGAGTATTGTAAGTAATTGTCATGATTATGTTATGCTTTTATTGAATTGTGCAAGTGTTATCCCTTTGTCATTATTTATTGTCTGGGTTGTTTGATTTCTGCTTCCGCTTGTGTATGTCTTCGCGTGTGTCATTTGGGTCGGCGACGCGTCCTGAGACGTCTCGTTCAATACGACCTTTGAGGGGTGTCGCGAGCCCACTGAGGTTCGGGGCGTGACATGACATGTGATTAATTAAATCTAGCATGCAAACTATATGTCATGCAACGATATAGCCTATTTATAATGACGGGCAAATAATGTATTTTGGTATTTTTCATTAAAATTAGAAATAATAGAGAAATGCCTAAAATAACATGCAATCTATTCTAGAAAGTCACTCTAACTTATCCTAGAATGACCTCTTTTATGACATTTTTTTATTAAAATTCGAAATAATTAAATATACTAAATAATCTATTAAGACTAGAATAATTCCTAATTTAAACTAGGAAATAAGCTACCCTAAATCCCTATTCAAATTAAGCAATTATCCTATCTTCTAGATATATTCAGGGTTTCCTAATCATGCAAAATTTATAATTTAAATTCTAACTAATATTTTCATATTTTTTTTAAAGGGGAAATAAATTAAACAAAGATAGAAATCACACGCCAGCCACCCATGCAATCCGTAAAATCCATTTATCATGTTCAAATTAGGAAAACGATTCGAGCTAGCGATCATATCCACATGGTCGTGAATATCGATGAAAAGCCGACCGTTTGAATTTGAAAAACAAATAAGATATATTATCGTATCCAAATGGTTATGGATAAAATAACACTCTTTCGCACCTCCGCGTATCGTATCTTAAGATTAAGGTCAGATAGTCGGCCAGGTACAATACTAAATTAGGAAAAACTCTTAATTTGGGGTATTTTCGAATATTCCGGATATAGCACACGTTATCCTTAAAATATCTAACAATCTACAGAATATTCACAAAATATTTAAAATATCCAAAAATCGGGAAATTAAATATTAAAAAAAATATGGATAACAATCTTACTTAATTTGTGGATATTTCTAATTTGAACTCAGATTGGACTAGGGATTACATATCGCAGGATGACCAACGGTGGGTAGCCGACGGCGGCACAGGGGCAGCTCAGCTAGGCTCTGGGCTCAAGGACACCACGGTAGCAGCGACGTCGGTTTGACGGGCCAAGTGGCAGCAGCTCGGTGGCAGGCTCGGATGGCGACAGACGGCACGAGCAAGAGGGATGGTGGATCGGTGGTGGTGGATCAACAGTAGCTAGCGTCAGGCCGCGACAGTAAGGATGACGGTAGCAGGGATGGCGGTAGTAGTCGGCGATGGACCGAGAACAGCAGTAGTGTGGGTTTAGGCGGCTGCAGCAATGTCGACAGTGTCGGCGATGGGGGCAACGACTCAGGGTAGCGACGCGGGGCGCGTCAGGCAACGACAATAGCAGCGACGTCAATGACAGAATAGCGGCGGCGATGGCAACGGCTCAAGTAGGAACAGCGGTAGCTAACAGCACATTGTCGTCGGTCGGGGCAGCAGGCACTGGCGTAGGGGCAGCGCTAGCATTAGGCAGTGATCAGTGTCGATGGAGGTAGCGGCGGCGACTTGCAGCCACACGTCTGGCCGTGAGCTTGGGGCGCGATGGCGGGATGGCGCGGGCGCGGCAGCGGGACGGTGCTGGCGTGGCAGCCGGATGGTGCGGGCACGACAATTGGACAGCGCGGGCACGGCAATGGGGTGGCACAGGTGCGGTTGGCACGATCAGGCCCACCCGCAATCAACTCTCTCTCTCACTCCTTGCTCTCACTCTCACTATTCCTCACGTTGTCTCTCGTGCTCCCGGAAATTGTGAACCCCCTGCTTGGATTAAGGGGTATAGCATGTATTTATCGTGCGACCCAGGTTTATTTTGCTATTGTGGGCTTAAATTAATCCCCGTTTCCACTGTAATGGGCTTTAACAACCTAAGTCTAACTTGTAATTATACTCCAACGGGCTGAATTGTGATCAAATTAAGTTCAATTAGGCTTGTCATGCCTTGTAATTTTCGACCCCCTTTTCTACTGCTTAGCCAACTATCGCTCAGTGTGCGAGTTAGGTACATGCGACTAATTTGAACTTATTTGCCACCACCAGTCCAATGCCAAATGTAATTAAACTATATGATTCTAAATTATATGCTATATGATTTTGATATTTTTATTTAAGGGTTAAAATTTAATCCCTAATTTTCTATCCAATTAATCAATAAATGGTTAGTCAAAATTTAGGTGTCAACAGAAATCCTAAAACTTATCACGAAAGTACAATGGAGTTCTAAATTTTTCAAAAGTATAATTAAGTCCTAAAACTTTCAAAAGATACAATCAAGTCTCAAAACTTGTCTCGAAAGTGCAATGAATTGCTAGCAAGAGAGAGAAGAAAAGAAGGATGAAGACAAGGGAAAGTGAGACCCGCAAAAAAAACCCAATAAAAGACATCAAGGGAACAACTAAGATGCTGAAAGGTGGGACTCATAATAGGTGAAATGGTCATAACACTTTATTGGAGTGTTTTAGTCAAATTAGTAGTAAAAAATGCACAGGCCTTTTTCTTTTTTCCTTCCTTTTCTTCATGTGACTCCTAACTTGAATTGCCCCACAGAATATTCATAGTCTTCTTCTTCTTCTTCATAATCGAAATTATCACCATCTTCCTCGAAACCGGATTCAGGATCATCACTATAGTCATCCTCTTCTCCTCTTCTGCTGTCTTCTTCATCTGATTGC
Source organism: Syzygium syzygioides (assembly GCA_031216285.1). Lineage (NCBI taxonomy): Eukaryota > Viridiplantae > Streptophyta > Magnoliopsida > Myrtales > Myrtaceae > Syzygium > Syzygium syzygioides. The sequence goes on along the minus strand of JASUUD010000015.1, from coordinate 194,942 downwards.
TCCTCTATATTTTCGTCCTGTTCATGATCAAGAACATACACTTATATTCGGCAAAAGTACACTACAAGTGCCATAACTTGTGTACGGCGATCACTTTGGTGCCATAACTTTTTTTCGGATCACTTTGGTGCCAAGTCGGAGCAAAATAGATCACTTTAGTGACTCCAGCCAAAACGCTGACTTGGCATTTATATTAAAAAAAATAATATGACTTGTACACGTGGAAATAATATGCCGTTTTAGCCTGCTGACGTGTATTTTTTTAAAAAAATTATATTATATTATATTAAAAAATTAAATTAAAAAAAAAAAAAACCCTGCAGCAGCGGCAAGGGAGCCCTCGCCGCTGCTGCCTGGGTCGCCACCGCCGCCGGGAAGGCCCGGCGGTGGTGGGCGCAGTGGCCGGCGAGGGTCGTCGGCCCCTGGCCGGGGCCCGGCGACCCTCGCCTCGCCGTCGCGACCCAGGCGACGGCGAGGTCGGCCTCGCCTTCGCTGGGGGCGAGGCGGGACCTCGCCGTCGCGACCCAGGCGACGGCGAGGTCTCGCCTCGCCAGATCCAGGCGAGGCCGACCTCGCCGTCGCCTGGGTCGCGACGGCGAGGCGCGGCCTCGCCTTCGCTGGGCGAGGCGGGACCTCGCCTCGCCGGATCCAGGCGAGGCCGACCTCGCCGTCGCTTGGGTCGCGACGGCGAGGCGCGGCCTCGCCTTCGCTGGGCGAGGCAAGACCTTGCCGTCGCGACCCAGGCGACGGCGAGGTCTTGCCTCGCCGGATCCGGGCGAGGCGAGGGTCGCCGGGCCCCGGCCAGGGGCCGGCGAGCCTCGCCGGCCACTGCGCCCACCACCGCCGGGCCTTCCCGGCGGTGGTGGCGACCCAGGCAGCAGCGGCGAGGGCTCCCTCGCTGCTGTAGCAGGGTTTTTTTTTTTTTATTTAAGTTTTAATATAATATAATATAATTTTTTTAAAAAAATACACGTCAGCAGGCTAAAACGGCGTCGTTTTTCATTTTTAATGCTGACTGGACCTCTCCGGCAAGCCGTGGATCTCTCCGGCGAGCCGTGTCAGCGCCACATCGGATTTCCGGCGAGCCACGTCCGCATTGGCACTAAAATGATCGTTTTTTAAAAAAGTTGGCACCAAAGTGATCCGAAAAAAAGTTATGGCACCAAAGTGATCGCCGTACACAAGTTATGGCACTTGTGGTGCACTTTTGCCCTTATATTCGTAATGAGCCACGATACTCTCAATTCCATCGCCACTAACAAAAGCTTAACCATCTTCTACGAGGTGAAACCCGACACTCGCAAACTCACACACATACCACGACTACTTGTTATTCCAACACGTATATAACTCGGTGATATACACCCCCTTTTTGGCAACTAAAATGTATAAACAAACATGTAAAGCAAAAGAAGAAAGAGAGCTACCTGCGGCAAACCTATTACCAATTCCTTCGCTATGATTGGCACCTTCGGCTGCATTACTCTGACACTTCGCTCAAGTTCATCCGGCACTTCGACCAATGTGATTTTTTCCAAGGTTTCAATCTGCCACAGTCCGTTGATCGTCTTCAGCTTCTTGCAGTTCTTAATTTCCAAGTCTTCGAGGCACCGCATTGCATTTGCCTGTATAGTCCACTTGGTCAGCTTCTCCAGCTTCCACAGTTTCAAGACACGGAGTCTCAGAAATGTTCCTTCCGAGACGCTCAAGGTCTGGCCATCGTATGAGGACGCAAATAACCGGAGAGTGATCAAACATGCCAGTTCCCCCAGGACTACCATTGGATCGTGTTCTAGTCCCAACATGGACAAGGTTAGCACTTTCAGGTTCCGAGGAATGTACGACTTTGACAAGCGATGCAATTTTCCGAGCAAGTACAAGTTAGAAAGAGACTTAAGCCTCGTCAGGTCACTCAGTTGAAGAACTGAAGGCTCACCAGATAGATTCCTCAATCGCAATCTGAGGGATTTGAGCATTTTCAGAGTCGAGATCTGCTTGGTCGCTTTTCTTACCGCCAAGGGATGACAAGTCAGACCCAGCTTCCTCAGGCCTGTCAACTTGCGCAGTATTTTCAACATGGGACTCTCAACTCCTATGTATAAGCCCCAAATGGTTTGGATGTTGCAGTTTAAGGATTTCTTCGAATGCAATTGAGGATGAATGGAGTCATCCAAGGACACCTCGGTCATGTATAGGTGTTGCAGTTTATTTGCCTCCCAGATTGAAACCGGCACTTGGGCTATGTTAGTGTACTTCAGATCCAAAGTTTCCAGGTGTGACAATAGCACCACTGACTTTGGAAGCGATTCAAGAAGAGTCCATCTCAGTCCCAGGTACTTTAGGATCGGCAATATGTTGCCAAGCTCCTCCGGAAGCAAAGGCTTGAAGACGTCCTCAAGATCAAGTACCCTCAGCAAACTTGAGTCCCTCTTCGGCACTAGCAGTTGAAGTAACGCCGCTGTCTCTTTGGCCCGTGTTCCTAGCTTCATGTTGTTGAATGACACATAGGAACAAAGTTGTTGGATGCCGCATGGCATGGAATTGTCGCTGATGGATATCTTTTGATGTGGCTCAACGGGAGTGATCTCCATGTGTGCTACTTGTGCATTTGTTTCTGATCGCTCTCGCCCTACTTCCGGAGCATTTTCTAGTGCCTTTGCTTCTCCTCCAGAAATATTCCTATGTATTGCAATATGTGGGGCATCGAACTTTGCTTCGCCCCTTAATCTTTCATGAATAGAACAGTCATAGATCTTGAGGAATCTTATATTCTTAGCCATCTGAGAAAAGACATTGTACAATGATCCGGGCAAGCGGCACGATCGGGCACTCCCGTCCCATTTCTGTCCAGCTATATGGACCATGTTTCTGGACATCAGATCCTCGAAACATTTCTCTGCATCAACTATGTTTACTCCATTCTCCAACGCTGAAGATACTGGATTTTCAGCTGACCAGAGTCTGAAGAGCCTCCTTGTGGGAATCTCAGATTCCTTGGGGAACAGAGTCAAGTACAGAGCACATTGCTTTAACGGTTCTGGCAGTTCATCAACGCTCAACCGTGCAACATCTTGGAGTGTGGGACGATCAGGAAGTACATTGGCGAGCAGATTGGCAAGTTCGGTGTATCTATCCGACTTGTTGGCAGATAAAAGTCCTCCGAGTAGAAGGATCTTTAGGGGAGAAACGCCCGATTTGCTAGATATCCATTTTTTGAGATGGAGGAGTTCCACAGGCAGATAGACCAAATCAAAAGCCGGGTCGCATATTTCCAATAACTGCTCGCTCTGCTCTTGGTCGAGGGGGCTCAACTGGAGATGTTTGGAATGCCAGGGATCGATGGAAGAGGGTATGTCAGGGTTACGAGTCGTGACGATTACTCTGCTCCCATTCCTCGAGTCCGCAAGCACCATTATGAGCTTGTCCATGAGATGGAGATCGCGCAAGTCATCCAGGACTACCAGATAACAGCACTCCAGCAGGACTTTTAGGATCATATTGGACAGCTTTTCCTCATGCATACGCCCCACGTCTCGCAATTCCGGGACCCTCAGCTGCTTGAACAAGACGGCCATGAGATGAACCAGGTTAGGCTCCGGCCCAACCCGGACCCAAGCACAGCAGTCGAAATGATTCTTAATGTCCGCTTGGTCACAGACGCTCCTCACTAGAGTTGTTTTGCCGATGGCTTCCTCACCGACCACCGAAATCACTCTCAAGTTGGCACAGCCGTCTCTTTCATCGATCAACTGTGGCACGAGTTCGTTCACAAGATTTTTGGGACCCACGATACGGGACTCATCCTTCATCTTCCTTGCTCGGGTCAGGCGGCTTGGTGATGAAGCTACAATGCTCCTCCCGGCATTGTCCGGTGTTGGGGAGAACCACGGACAACGATTCACCAAGAACCAAGCCAATCCAGGATCAATATCTCCCCTGAAACTAAACCGACCAAAATTGACTTAATTCCAACAACAACCCACAATATTCCAGCATTATAACTACACAATAATAAGGAAACAAATGCAACAATCGACACCAATATTTAACGTGGAAATCCAAAGCGGGAAAAACCACGGACCGCCCCCAAATACTTCCACTAATCACTGAGAATAGTAAGATACACCAAGTTTTTCTCTAGTCATACACTAGAGGAACAACATCAACATTTCAACACCATTTCTTCACCACAAATGTGGATTTACACAAAATGAGGAGAGAAACCCTAACCGCGATTGGAAAGTTCGGAGGAGATTCTCAACCAACGAAACCGATCAACTTGTAGCTCTCGGTCTCACGAACAACATACTGAAATTTGAGCCAATTCCGACAACGTTTGGCCTTTGAAATCGGACCGCGAAGATGCGCCCCTTTCTTCCTCTTCTCCCCTGCACTCTCTGTTAGTCTCAGTGGGACTCACTTTTGCTTTTTTCCCTCTCTTCTTCTTGGGCACACGCACGAAGCTGCCCTTTTCTTTTTGTTCTTTTCTATTTTGACTTTTGTTTCTTTTCTTTTTATTTGCTTTATGCAAGCTGGGCCCCACATAAGGTGGACCCAGTCAACAAATCTCCCCCTCCACCTCATGTGGGAAGATCCATCATGCCCGCTTTTCTTATATAGGAGTCAAGTTTCGTCACGGGCAAGGCTTTGGTCATCATATCGGATCCATTGTCGTCGGTGCGGACTTTCTCGAGTTGAAAGAGCTTCTCTTCTAATTTTTCTTGGACCCAATGATACTTCACATCAATATGCTTCGATTTTGAATGCAACACCGGATTTTTGCTAAGATAGATAGCACTCATGCTGTCGCAATATAGAACGGTCTTCTCTTGCTTTAAGCCCAACTCTTGTAGGAATTTCTGCATCCATAAAAGTTCTTTACCTCCTTCGGTAATAGCGATATACTCCGCTTCAGTCGTAGACAAAGTAACACACTTTTGCAATCTTAACTGCCATGAAACCGCTCCCCCTGCAAAAATCATCATGTAACCCAATGTGGACGTTCGAGAGTCAACATCACCGACATAGTCCGCATCTGAATAGCCACTCAACTTAGGCTTTCCATTTCCATAACACAAACAGAGTCTGGAAGTGCCTCTAAGATACCTCAAAATCCATTTAACAGCAGCCCAATGCTCTTTACCTGGATTTGAGAGAAACCTACTCACAACACCAACTGCATGAGCAATGTCTGGTCTTGTACAAACCATTGCACACATCAAACTACCAACGGCTGATGCATAAGGAATTTTCATCATCTCTTCCTTCTCTTTCTCACTTGTAGGACACTGGTCACTACTCAACTTGAAATGACTAGCAAGTGGAGTACTTACGGGTCTACATGTGCTCATGTTGAATCTTTCCAACATGTCAATGTACTTCTCTTGAGATAGCCAAAGTTTCTTATTCAACTTGTCACGAGTAATTTTCATGTCAAGGATTTGCTTTGCCGGACCTAAATCCTTCATTGCAAAAGCTATACTCAACTCATTTGTTAAACTCTTGATTTTCTTAGCATCATGCCCAACAATCAACATATCATCCACATAAAGTAGGAGGATAAGAAAATCATTATCCGAGAATCTTTTCATAAACACACAAGAGTCGGAGTTGGTTTTTCCATACCCATGATCTTCCATGAATGATTCAAACTTCATATACCATTGCCTTGGCGCTTGCTTGAGTCCATACAAACTTTTTCTCAACCTACATACAAGATGCTCTTTGCCTTCCGCTATGAAACCCTTCGGTTGTTCCATATATATTTCTTCCTCCAAATCTCCGTGAAGAAAAGCTGTTTTTACATCAAGTTGTTCAATTTCTAAATTCAAGGTGGCGGCCAACCCAAGAACAACTCGAATAGAAGGCATTTTCACAACCGGTGAAAATATTCTTCAAAGTCAATTCCTTTCTTTTGACGAAAGCCCTTCACGACAAGCCTAGCTTTATATCGTGGTTGCAAACTACTTTCTTCCATCTTCAACTTGTATACCCATTTATTTGTGAGTGTCCTCTTGCCTTTAGGTAACTTCACCAATTCAAATGTGTGGTTCTCATGCAATGATTTAAGCTCTTCTTGCATGGCTTCATACCACTCGTTCTTTTGATCACATAACATAGCCTCTTCATAAGTTTCTGGCTCTCCTACATCAGTGAGTAACACATACTCATGCGGCTAATATTTCTGTGAGGGCTTATGTTCCCTTTCAGATCTTCTAACCTGAGGTAGGATAGGCTGTTCTTGCTCAACTGGCTCCACTGGCTCAACTGGCTGTTCTTGCTCAACTGTTTCACCCGTTTCATCTAAAGGATCAACATTTTGTGAGGATTCACCATCTTCATGATTTCCGTGTACTTCTCCCCCGTGATTTCCACCCAATACGGTAGGAGGATTTGGGCTGAAACTAACATAATGTTGAGCTGCATTCTTTGGCCTCCCTAGCTTGTCAATGTCTTCAATGGTTTGATGCTCAAAGAATACCACATCTCGGCTTCTAATGATTTTCTTTGCAATTGGATCCCACAACCTGTAGCCAAACTCTTCATGTCCATAACCCAAGAAGATACACTGTTTAGACTTGTCATCAAGCTTCGACCTTTTATCTCTTGGAACATGCACAAATTCCAGGCAACCGAACACTTTCAGGTAATTATATGAAATATCTTTCCCACTCTAAACTCTTTGTGGAACATCCCCCTTAAGAGGAACTGATGGAGAAAGATTTATCAAGTCTACCGCTGTTCTCATCGCTTCACCCCAAAATGACTTAGGCAATTTCGCATGAGAGAGCATACACCGAATCCGATCATTAATTGTCCGGTTCATTCTCTACGCCACTCCATTTTGTTGTGGTGTTTTTGGAACAACCTTCTCAAGCTTGATGCCATAATCCCTGCAATAATGTTCAAACGGGCCTCTATATTCACCACCATTGTCAGCTCGAACACATTTCAACTTCTTCCTGGTTTCTCTTTCCACATTGACATGAAATTGTTTGAAAGCTGCAAGCACCTAGTCTTTAGATTTCAAAGCAACAGCCCATACTTTTCTAGAACAATCATCAATAAATGTCACAAAGTACAATGCACCACCAAGTGTTCTAGCATCTATGCAGCAAACATCAGTGTGAACTAAATCAAGTACATTTGATTTCGTTTGTGGAAAGGAACTATGAAATGAGAATCTATGTTGCTTACCTTTAAGACAATGAGCACATTCCTTCATATTTTTCTCCTTCAATGGTAGGAAATTCTTTATCGCAAGAGTTTCAAGCCCCTTCTCGCTGAGATGACCGAGTCTCATATGCCATAGATCAACTGAGGAGTCCTCCACTACATTCACATCTTCCTTGACCAACTTAGCTTGCATGATTTAAAGAGTGCATGTCTTTTTACCCTTAGCCACTATCATAGAACCCTTGGTCAATTTCCATTTGCCGTCACTGAAGATATTACAATAACCATCATCATCCAAGGCACCTGTGGAGATCAAGTGAAGTCGAATATCCGGAACATGTCTCACATTTTTCAAAAGCAAACTACATCCAACGTCGGTCTCCAAATGAACATCCCCCATGCCGATAACCTTGGAAACACCACTGTTTCCCATCCCAACACAACCAAAATCCCCGCTGCGATAGGAAGCAAAATAGTCACGCCGTGAGGTGACATGAAATGAAGCTCCGGAATCAACAACCCAACCAGAGTCTTTGCATGTAAGATTCACACAAGTGTCATCACAAATGAACACAATATCGCCGTCGGATGCCATTGCTGTTGTAACTTGCTTTTCTTCTTTCTTTCAATCTTCATTTCTATCATGGAATTTTTCTCTCTTTGGCAACCTACATTCTCTTGCATAATGTCCCATCTTGCCACAATTGTAGCACTTCACACTCCTCCTCGGCCTGGACTTCGATCTTCCTCTTGACTTACCTCTTTTATCAAAATTCTAGAAGTTTCTTGATTGATTTCTCCCCCTATTTTCTGTGACAAGTGCCTCCGATTTAGAAGCATAATTCAAGCCTTTTCTCCTTGTTTCTTCATTGAATAGGCTTTCTTTGACCATACTTATAGAAAGCACACCAAACGGAGCTGAGTTATTTAATGCCACAACCAAAGTATCCCAACTATCGGGAAGAGTACCAAGCAATCGACATGCTTGCAATTCATCACCTAAGTTAATCTCAAGATTTGTCAATTGATTTACAACATCTTGAAATTCACTCAAATGTTCTGACATGCTACTTTCCTTCTTGTATCTCAAGTTCACAAGTCTTTTAACTAGAAAAGCTTTATTTTGTGGGGTTCTCCTCTCATAGAGATCTTGCAATTTCTTCCATAAAGTGTCCGCTTTCGTTTCTTGAGCTACATGATGAAACACACTATCATCAATCCATTGTCGAATAAACCCAACTATTTTCCGATTCATTCGCTCCCATTCTTTGTCTTCCTTATCTCCTTTAGCCTCATCACCCTCAACGGGATCAAATAAATCTTTGCAATATAACATGTCTTCCATTCGAGGCTTCCAAATGTTGTAATTCAAGGTATTCAACTTAAACATGGTGCCACTAGTTTCCTCCATTCAATACTAGAATATCAACACAAGCTCTGATACCACTTTGTTGGGGGAGAACCACGGACAACTATTCATCAAGAACCAAGCCAATCCAAGATCAATATCTTCCCCGAAACTAAACTGACCAAAATCGACTTAATTCCAACAACAACCCACAATATTCCAGCAATATAACCACACAATAAGAAGGAAACAAATGCAACAATCGACATCAATATTTAACATGGAAACCCAAAGCGGGAAAAACTACGGATCGCTCCCAAATACTTCCACTAATAACCGAGAATAGTAGGATACACCAAGTTCTTCTCTAGTCATACACTAGAGGAACAACATCAACATTTCAACATCATTTCTTCACCACAAAGGTGGATTTACACAAAATGAGGAGAGAAACCCAAACCGCGATTGGAGAGTTCGGAGGAGATTCTTAACGAATGAAACCGATCAACTTGTAGCTCTTGGTCTCACGAACAACATACTGAAATTTGAGTCAATTCCGACAACGTTTGGCCTTCAAAATCGGACTGCGAAGATGCGTCCCTTTCTTCCTCTTCTCCCCTGCACTCTCCATTAGTCTCGGTGGGACTCACTTTTGTTTTTTTCTCTCTCTTCTTCTTGGGCACACGCACGAAGTTGCCCTTTTCTTTTTGTTCTTTTCTATTTTGACTTTTGTTTCTTTTCTTTTTATTTGCTTTATGCAAGCTGGGCCCCACATAAGGTGGACCCAGTCAACATCCGGCAAAGATTCAATTTCTTGTACTGACATCATGCCCGTCTGGCCGTTCCTCGTTGGCGGCTCTGAGAAGACAACGAGCGGACCAAAGACAAAGTCTTTGCCAGAGGATTTCACGGTTTCGGTCTCCCGGGTGCCTCCACACTGAACCGACCAGAGAAAGTCTGCGCAGCGCGAGCAGGCTCGATAATACATGATCGTGCACCAGGTCCTGGCCGCTCTGTTTTTGAGGTGCTCAAGCCTCAAGATGTGTGATTTGCCCTGTGACATTGGAAATGGCCACTTCAGGGGGCAAGATGAGGAAAAGGAAATTGGGGTGTCCGAACTTGAATTATTGGGGAAGAAGGCTGTTTTTTTTTTTTTTTGGTCGAATGGGAAGAAGGTTGATTAGATGGTCAGTTTGCACCAAGTAAGCATTCTATAGTAGGTCTCAATCCCCACCAGCTTCTAATTAATAAATGCGGCCTCTGTAGCTCTCGTATGATCGCAAAGAGAACAAGCAAGACATAAATTTACTGTAATTATTTTAATTCAGTTCTAAATATTTTATATTTATATCAATTCAATTCATCTAGTTAATTTTGATTGATCGGCACTAACGTGGATGCTGGCAAGCATCGGCTGTTCGGATAATGCTGACGTGGCATTTTAAAATATTTTTAATATTATTATTCTCTTTTTCCTTTTTTTTTCTTTTTCTTTCCCTTTTTTTTCTTTTCTTCATCTTCAACCTTTGGCCCGTTGTCCGAACCAGGAACCGACAGAGGCAGGGGCCGACAAGGTTGGCCCTGCCGGCCATTGGCAAGGCTCTAATTTGCCGGCTGTTGATACTTAAATTTTGAATATCCATTTAGAATTTAATTGTATAGAAAATTAGGAATTAGTTTTTAACCCCTAAACAAAAGTAATTTTCACTAAATTGCATAGCATATATACATTAGAAGAATTTGCATTAATAGTAATACAATTTATTAAAGTTTATTTGTTTTTAGTTTTTATAAATAAAAAAGGGAGGCCAGCCGGGCTGGGCCGGGTTGACCCGGCCCCCTATTCCTTTTCCTGGCTGGGCCTAGCCCAGAACTCTTTCCTTTTTCCTTTTCTCTTTCCCGCACGGCCGGCCATTTCCCTTCCCCTCCGGCCCGACCCATGCTCTGTCCTCTCTCCTTCTCCTTCCGCTCACGCCTCGCATGGCTCTTTGCAAGAGCACCGAAGAATGTACAGGTACAGAGATTCAGCGCCGACCAAGGCTGGTGGCGGAAGGCCAGGCCGGCAAGGCAGCTGGCGGTGGCAGGTGGACCACGTGCGCTTGCTGGGCGGGCTTAAAATGAAGAGAATAGAGAGAGACCGGGGGATCGGCTCAAGAAGAGAAGAGGGGGACGTTCGGAGAGAGAAACCGAGAGAGAAGGCGAGAGAAATTTCTTCTTCTTGTGCAAGAATCACCGTCGTCCCCATCAAGGTCCGCCACCTCCAGAACGCCTTCCGCTTGCTGCTGTTCGTCCCCATCACCAACTTCAAGGAACGCCAGACGCGTTCTGTTTTGTCGAAGTTCCCAACCGAGTTAAATCTCGTAGAACGTTTATCGTTTCATCAGCGATTTCTGAAACTTCTGTGGTTCATATAATCAACACTCAAAGCTTGGTTTTGCACATTAAACAGGTAAAATTTGGATTTGAAACTCGCATTCTTAACTACACATCAATTGTTTGACGTACGTAAGATCGGCATCCACGTCAGCGATTTCCGACTTAAATTGGCCGGATGGACTGAATTAATACAAATACAAAAAGGTTTAAGAAATTGGTTTGGTACTTTTCCCATTAAAAATGATGCACGAGACCGAAGAGACGACTATCAAATTTTCTGCACACATCTCACTAATGTTGAGTCATTAATAACCTATAAGTACAACATCCGGTTCCACTTCATCCAAAGAGTGAAAGCACGTGAACCATGCAATATGGTGTGTAAATCTCACTACTCCACCAAAAATGATACGCATGGACTTATACTCTCGATGCGCCTATGATGTTGTCAATAGCGAGTCTCACAATTTTTCAAGATGTGATTGACTGTAGTAGCATACATCTACAAGATTTGATGTGATTCACCTTAATTTTTTTTTGTTGGGATTCGCCTTAATTTAAAACAGCACAAGTCTCATTATTTTGAAGATGCGATTCGCCTTAATATACTAGAAATTGAATTCGTCGAAATAATAAGTGCAATGCCACCTATAACAAGTAAAAGAACCTCCGGGGAAGTGGTCCAAAGAGACATGGATTCATTTCTAAGCTGCCAACTGTACAGATACATAAGACGAAGGGAACAGATCGAAAAGGGTAACATGCATAGAAACGCCAAACATCAGCCACTTCCTAGATGTCATAAACTCTCAATAATGTATGTAGCCCAAGAAAATTGCTCTCTCTCTCTCTCTCTCTCTCTCTCTCTCTCTCTCTCTTCCCCCTTTAACCATTAAGCCAAAAACCAGGCATGTTGCTGATAATAAATGTGCTGCTGGGCAGCTGCAACATTTTGAAACCCACCATCACATATTGCCTGGCTTCCGCCAGCAACTCCCATACCCATCGCTGCCTGCTTGAGAGGATGCTGTCCTTGCATGAGAGGATGCATGCCGCCCATCTTGCTCATTGCTAATTGTCGCTCGGAGGCTAATAGTTCGGCAGTAGAAAGGCCTGGTAATGGTGCCACTGCAGCAGGTGGAGGAAGGGGATGGGAGCTTGTTCCTGGAGAAGTAGGCTTGCTACCCCAGGAGCACTGAAAGAACAAACAAATCAGAAGTCAGCTTAAGTTCAATCGAAAACACCAGGGGGACGTAGTCTTGTATGAACTACTGCTTTCACATGCTAGAGGCCCTGATCTATGTTTACCACTGCCAAGATGCAGACAGCAATTATATCTTAAATTATATGCCACGAATAGCCCATCTAAATTATTGAAGAGATAGAACACTTCACTTGCATTGCGAGAGAACCATGTCTTGTTACCATAACACATGCCACCTTTGCTTATCCCTTTAGAGGATAAGAGGTGCGGCCGAACATGTGGTAGCACAACATGCTGATGAAGTCATAGCTACAGCATTTGCAGATGAGTTTAAATCCAACAGTCCTTAGTCAAAGAGTACTCATTAAATGCACAAAACTCGAAGATAACATGAATTCAAATCTCGGTGTAAACAAAAATGAGGTCTTTGACCAAATGTTAACTATGGGAGGTGGTCGGATCCGGAAGAGGAAAAAAGTGTGGTAAGTTCAACTTACATCAGCATAACTGCAGAATTAATAATCTCCCACAACATTTTCTATGAAACAGATACTTTACAATCCATCAGCACACTGTGAAATAAAAAAAAAAAGGAATGAAGAGCATTAGTAACAAGCCCAAGAACACACCTTAATGTCTTCCACAGGGAAGTGACTCGGTATTTCCCATTTGAATGGCCAATGCTGCTTCTGCATGAGTACTATACCTCATGAAACCAAATCCTACTCCATAACCTCCACAATCTCTGTTAAATGCTCATCACCAAAAAATCTGAATACATATAATCACTTGAAATGCCAAGTTTAAACTTGCAATTGTAGGAGCCATTATAAGTAGGCTTAACTTTGAAAGAATAAGCTCATCAGCTCTTCCTCTCTACTAATTCACCTACTCTTCACACTGTTGATACCTATTTTTAATTTGCCCAAAATTAATTACACAAAATTTAGGAATTAATTTTTTTTTGGTAAGGGTAAGGTATATATTACTTTCAAAACACCAAATACAATGGAAAATCAAGAGAGTAGCCACGTCCCAGAAGGACTAGAACTAAGGGAACACAGTCACCTTAGAAATAAGAAAGAAAAGAAAAGAGAACACTATACAAAAGAGGCCTAACACAACCGAACTAAGAAAAAATGGAAGGAGAAAGGCCCCAACTCCTCTGTAGTCTTCTGTTCAAAGGCGTGTCTGGAACTCTTCCAAGGGTTGCAACTTTGTCTTTTACCACTTTGATAAGATGATTCCGCATACCCGGAATGAAGATAGTCTTGTTTCGGAAGATAGAGTTGTTCCTTTCCGTCCAAATTATGTGACAAAGGGCACCAAAGGAGAACCTGGAAAGACTGTGGGCAAAGGATGGTCCTCCACAAACCTTCATTGCCCAAAATATATGCTCAAGCCAGGGTCGATTACGCCATGGAATATAGCAATTTGTTGCCCAAAAAACCGCCAACCTTCTTGTAGAGGAGCATTCAAAAAACAGGTGATTTATTGAGTCTGGGATATCACCACAGAACGCGCACATAGCAGAGTCAATCCTGCTATTATGGATAAGAAAAACCTGAGTAGGCAATCGGTTGAGGGAGATTATCCATAGAAGAAAGGAGTGTCGCGGAGCAATGTGATGATCCCATATAAAGGAGTGCCACTGAACCGGAAGTCCTTTTCTTCTAATATGGTTCCACGCCATTGCCACTGAGAAGATTGAGGAAGGTTGGGGAGCCCAAATGAGCTCATCTTCAAAGTCTTCCTCAAAATTAGGGGTAGGTTCTGACCATCGTAGAATAGTTTCCAAGGTACATGAGTGTTGCCATACCGAGTCATAAAAAATCCGAATAGATGTGTCCCGTGGAATACGGGACTGGTAGATGTCCATATTACTGAACAAAAGGTAAAGGGGGCTTTTATCGTGCCACCAATCAAACCATAAAGAGACTGAACGGCCATTGCCAATTTTCCAACGAAAAATAGATCGAGCAGTATCTCGCATGTCGAGGACTTTCTTCCACGTCCAAGAACAGAAGGTGGGCTTAGAGACAACCCAAAAGTTATTTTTAAGGAAGTTCGAATGGATCCATATACACCATAATGACTCCTTATCAGTGAAAAGAAGCCATATGTGTTTGAGTAACAAAAATCTGTTATAATCTGTGAGTCTTCGGATCCCAAGACCTCCTTCTTCTTTGGGCAAGCATACCGATTCCCATGCAACTTTAGCGCCACCCGTACCTAAATCCGGGCCCTTCCAAAGAAATTGTCGCAAAATAACCTCAATACCATAGAGCACAGATTTTGGTAGAGAGAAGATGGTGGCCCAGTGGACTTGAATAGATTGCAGGACCGACCGAATAAGTTGCAATCGGCCCGCAAAAGACAAGAACCGATGAGTCCAAGATCGAACTCGCGACGTTATGGACTCAATCAAGCATTTACAGTCCTCTTTACGAAGTCTCGAAGATATAACAAGCACGCCTAGGTATCGAAAAGGAAGAAAGCCTTGTTGAAACCCAAGGCAAAGGAGAATGTCCCTATGTAACTCCGAGTTCCCTCCCGAGAGGTAAACATTGCTTTTCCTCGCATTCGGGTTTAGGCCCGACCAATTTGAGAACAAATCGATTGCTTCCTTGATAAGTTGAATAGATCTCAAGTGCGCTTGTGCAAAAATAAGGACGTCATCGGCGAAGAAAAGATGGGAGATGCTCGCTTTCTTACACCGCCAGAACCATTGAAAGTCTGAGTTATCAGTTTTAAGCCTCAGCAAACCGGAGAAGACTTCCATAACTAAGACAAATAAGTATGGCGAGAGTGGATCGCCCTGTCGTATACCCCGAGTACCGGCAAAGAAGCCATGCAGCTCTCCATTTATTGCAACTGAAAATTTTGCGGTAGAGATGCACGCCAAAACTAACTGAGTAAAGATTTCTGGAAATTTAAAGGCTGATAGCACGCTTTGAATGAAGCTCCAATCGATCGTATCGTAAGCTTTTTGGAAATCTACCTTGATGACGCACTTGGGAAGGTAAGCCTCATGGTGGAAGTCCGCAAACAACTCCTGGGCGATCAGAATGTTGTCACTTATCCTACGACCTCTGACAAATGCCGTTTGAGTTGGTCCAATTATCGAAGGTAAGATGTGCGCGATTCGCCTTGCAAGGATTTTGGAGATGCATTTATACAAGGTATTGCAACACGCAATTGGCCGGAAATCATTCATACTCGATGCATTGGGGTTCTTCGGTACCAATGTTAGTATGGTATTGTTAATCTCTTTGAGTAGGCGGCCAGTTTCAAAAAAGTTCTTGATCGCCTTCAAAACCGAAGGGCCAGTAATCCCCCAAGTGAGTTTGAAAAATTCAACGTTGTAGCCATCTGGACCTGGGGCCTTACCTTTGGCAAGCGAAAAAAATGTAGCCTGGATTTCTGCATCGGTAACTGGTTGTGCAAGAAACAGCCTTTGATTCTCATCTAAAGTCTTTCCAATAAAACCATTCGGATCTGGAGCTGGGGTTTGAAGGGTAGTTGGAGTACTAGAGAGAAGTTGCTGAAAGTGAGATACAATATGGTTTCTGACCGCCAAAGGTTCAGTAACAATCTCCCCACCCTCTGTTGTAACAGATAAAATTCTATTATGGAGACGTCTATGGTTGACATGATGATGAAAAAAAGCGGTATTCATGTCTCCTTCCTTTATCCAGCGGATTCTGGATTTTTGTCTGTAGAAGGATTCTTCTTGCAGTCTCAAATCAAAGAACATCCTTTGAAGCTCTACTTCTCTTGCAAGAAGGTTCTGGTCAAAAGGGTTCGAATCCAAGGCTCGTATGAACATGGAATAAGTCCGATCTAGCCTGTTCTATTCTTGTAGAGATCTCCGAGAAGGAGCTACGGTTCAAATGTTTCAACTCAGATTTAAGAGCTTGGAGTTTACAGCAAACATTGAACATAGGTGTACCCTCTATATATGTGTCCCAAACTTGAGTAACTAACTCCATAAACAATGGATGGGAAGCCCAGAAGTTGAAAAACTTGAAAGGCTTGTTCGAAGAAGTCGGAGGAACAATCTTAACCACCATAGGAGAATGATCTGAGATGCCGGTGGAAGGAAGTTAGCTTCGGAGAAGGAAAAACTTTGAGTCCAGCTACCATTGATAAGTACTCGATCAATCTTCCGCATTTTCCGGTTTGCACCTGAAGAGTACGACCAAGTGTATCTACATCCAACATAACGGAGATCCTCCAGTCCCGCATTGTTGAGACAATCCCTACAATCATCAAAAGCTGGGATCCACGGAGTGGAACTGCCCACTCTATCGTCCGGGTCCCTAATCGCATTGAAATCCCCAGCGACAAGCCATGGAAGGTCACATGAGGAGAGCCGAATTAGGTCAGGCCACAATTGTCTTCGATTCACGAAAGTGTGTTCTCTATATACTACTGAAAGCATACAAGTATCCTGCATGTGTATCAACCTTGTTCGAGCATGAATTAGTTGAGCAGAAGAGTACAGAATATCCATCTCAATCTCATTTGGGTCCCAGCCAATCCATATTCTTCCTAGGGGAGAGTATTCATAGTTGGACACCCAATTCCAGTTTGCAAAAAGACCTTTAGAAATGTCATTAAAACGGGAACTTTTGACTTTAGTCTCAAGTACACCAATACAGCAAAGATGATTCTTCCTAATAAAGGAGCGAATTTCCGCTTGTCTGAGGGGTCCAACTAGTCCCCTTATATTCCAAATTCCAAAAAACATATAGAAGGAAAAGAATACTATCACTGATTTTTCCTTGGCCTCCTCCTTTTGGATTTCTTTTTTGAGGAGGAAGGACTAGGCGCACTCAAAGGGCACTTTGAGCTATGTGTAGATCCAGGAGAGGGTTTGGGCACATCCTCAAAAGCACTGGATGCGAGTGTGCAAGATCTGGTGTTAGAGGGGAGACTGCAGCTACTTCCACTCCTAATCTGTCTTCCGAAGCAGTAGAATCCTCCAGTACCAAGCGGGAGTCAGAAGAGTCTTCAGTGGAGTCCTGTTGTATGGAAAGAGGACCCAAAATCTGCTGATTATTGAGACCAGTAGATTCCTGTGTAATGGTATGGCTTTGGCCCGCCGCAAGGTCTGGAAGTGGCCCCATCGCATTGTCCTCTCTGTCGGGTCCCAAGGATGAACATAACTCCGAAGAGTAGTGCTCTGTACCTGTAGTGTTCTGATCTGGGCAAAGATCTTGAAGTGGCTGGTCAGGAGCAGCAACCAACGAGGGAGGGAGTAAAGAACATAAAGCTGAAGTATAGTGCTCTATCCCTATAGTGTTCTGATTTGGGCAAGGGTCTTGAAGAAGTTGGTCAGGGACAGCATCCAGCGAGGGAGGGAGTTGAGCAGGATCAGCAGAATCTGTGTGTAACCGGTTCTGAGGTACCAGCGAAATGGAGGAGGCCCTGTCTAGGCCTATTGCAGACGCTGAAGGACAATGGCTGGGACCAGAGGCAGCCTTGGCAGCAGGAGTTTTACCTTTCCTGGACTGGACATGAACCCATCCTTCATCCTTGGGGAGTTGCTCATTGCATCCAGTCTTATGAACAAGGTTTGAGGAATCTGCAACAGGAGTTACCGACTTAACAATGGACTGAACAGGGGCATAATCAAAACCATTAGATCCCTCTTTATGTCCGAAAATACCGCACGAAGGACAAGCCAGCGGTTTCCACTCGTACTCAACATTGATAGTGTTCACCTCACCTTCCCAGCAGAATTTAACTTGCTCAACTCTTGGCTTAGTAGCTTGGAGTTCTACACACACTCGCACAAATGAGATCCTTGCCATCTGTTGAGTTTGAAGATCCACATAAAGGGGTTTTCCAATAGCACTGGCTATGGAACCAATGCCAACAGGGGACCATAAAGAAAACGGAATATCTCTAAGTCTTACCCAAACCGGGATGGTGTCCAGAGCTCCCTTCTTGAGCTTAAGCTTGGAGTGCCATTGTTGTAATAGCAAGGTACAGCTGAATATCGACACCGGGCCCGAGTCAATAATCTTCCTGCGGAATTCATTATCAGGAATGCGGAAGAAGTAAAAGCCATTCTCATGTAACTTAACCTCAATAACTTTATCCCCCCATGACTTTCTTATGGCCTCTTCCGTCAACTTGAAAGGAACTTTCTTCCCTATGAACCGGCCTACCACACATTCCTGCCAAAAGGGATTCTCAGCAGCAACTATAGCTGGAGTGATATCTATAATTTCTTCACCATCCACCACCTGTGGAGGTACGTAAGTTAAGTTATAACCTTTGGTTAAAACTCGCGCAACATTAGCCCAAGTTCTGGTTTTAGGTGGAGGAGGTTGCTGTCCTTGAGGCTTGGTGGGAAACTGTCCACCCTCATGAGAAGTTCCAGCGAAATCAGATTGAGCAGGAGTATGTTGGCTATTAGAGCCTGGTCTCTCCTTGTTCGCTTGGTTAGCTGCAGGAGTTCTAAGGTCAGAACCACAAAGAGGATCAGCTACAGGGGAGTGTCTACGGGAGGAGTGTCGGCTTTGAGAGCGGCCCCTACTGTGACTGCGCCTAAGAGTCCTTTTAGGGACATATCTAGTGCCGAGGGGGGGGCTTTTGCTAGAGAAAGCAACCAATTTTCCCCTTATGATCAGCATTCTTAGAGGAGTCTGCATTTGGTATTTTTGCGAGAGACCCAGCAGCATCCTGGTGGGAGACCTCAACAGCAGAGGGTTCAGTTTCTAGCACAAGGGGAGGGACGGACAGATTGGTATTTACAGTCTCAGCCATGTAGACAAAATGTCAAACACCTACCAGTCAACTACCATCTCCTTAGACCAGAAAGAGGGGACGCAGCAAAAACTCCCAGAATAAACTCTCAGCACTTAACCTCCACTACCACCAGCATTAATACCACAACAATAACGCAACAGGCCTCACCCCAGCAGCATTCAAACCACCAGAGAAGAACCAGCGTAACATTCACACCAAGACAGGGAAAAAAACACCAGCCGATTCTCCAGGACAAGCCACCCCAGACCAAGCACCAGTACCGAACCAGCAGAGAGGTGAGAGGGTGATTACCTAAAGGGGGTCCAGGCCTTCAACGACTCCAACCAGACCCAAGAGTCAGAAGATTTTCTCAGTCGGGAAAGCCCGAACCCAGAAATCCCAGAACTGGAATCCCAGTCTTTGTGCTGAAAGAAAGCGGAAGTCCTTAGGAGGGGTGACCGAGGAGTGCCTCAGGGACTAAGCCTCCAAATTTCAGGCCAAACGGTGGCTGGAATCAGCCGGAAATGGCAAAGGACCGGCAGGTGAACAGTGCCCGCGAAAAACCAGCAGAGAGCATTTCCATTTCCATTGTTGGCTAAAACAAAAAATATTTCTATTTAAATGCATTGCATATAGAAATTAGACATATTTTGCATTAATATTGATTAATTTAAAAAATTTTAAAAAGAGTAAAAAAATCATTCAAAAATCCAAAAAAATTAAATTAATTATTATTTTTATTTTTATTTAAAAAAAAGAGAGAAGAAAATGAAAAATCGAGTCGGGCCGGGTCGGGGCCAGGCCGACCCAGCCCATTTCTTCCTTCCCCCCGCGTGGGCCTCCTCCCCCCGGCCCTTTTCCTTTTTTTCCTTCCGCGGGCCCAAGCCCTCTTCTTCTTCTCTTTTCTTTTTCCCCCTCGCGCGGCCTAGCCCGCCTTTCTTTCTTTTCTTTTCCCTTGCGCGAGCTGGGCCCAGCCTGGCCCAACTCCCTTCTCCTCTTCCTTCTTCCTTCCCCTCTGCCCTGTCGCTCTCGCTGCCCCTATTCTCCCCTGTCCCGAGACGGCAGCGTGACGCGCGGCGGCGCTGCGCGTCATCGTCGTCAGTAGGCCAGGGGAGGCTCGGCCAAGCACGCCAAAGGGACCGGCATTAATTGCCAGTCCCGTCTCCCCCCATTTCCCGGCCTCCCTTATTTCCTCCTCCCTCTCTTCTCACTGTTCCTCTCTGCCCGTCTCAGACCTGCTCCGCCTTGCTCTGCACCGGCCTACAATGGCCACGAAAGTCGCGGGGCCAGAGTAGGCCAATGCAGGCCATCGTCAGCTGACGATGGGGAGCACGACAGTGGCCCTCGGCCATCATAAAACCAAAGAGAGAGGGAGAGAGACCGGTTGGAAAAAATCAGAGAGAGAGAGACAGAGAGTGAGAGAGAGCTGAGAAGAGAGAGAGAGAGAGAGAGAGACAAGGAACCGAGATCGTCGGCCAGAGTAGAGCCAGTAGCCTTGTCGCCGGAGGCCACCCAGCCGTGTCATTGACGGTGAGCTCTTTCCCGGCCGAGAAGTCCTCTGTTCTCCCCTGTTTTTTTTGTGCGATCTGGCGAGGACTCGCGCCAGCCTTGCGGCGCGATTCCCTGCCCATACCGACACCATTCCAGATCCCCACTCGCCATCGAAGACGGGTCGTGGCCATCGGAGCCGATCCAGCCGCCGGGGGAGATCAGAATCGACTGATTCCCGTCATGCCCCCCCAGTGAACAGGTTTGGCTTTTGGTCGCCGGGCGGCGAATATGTGGCCGGACGGTGAGCGGGGTAGTTGGGGGAGTCTCATGGGTGTCCCGGGAGTGCAAAACCGGGCTTGATTTGGTCTGGGTCGGCCGGCGAGAAGTCGGATCTCGCCGGCCGACATTCTCACGTGTCTGTGGCACGTGAGAATCGGCTTGGACTGGTCCGCAGATCGGGTCAGACCGGGTCAGGCTTCCTGGCCGGTTCGAATGGGTCGAACCGGCCCTATTTTGTTTTTTTTCACCAGACCGGGCCCCAACCGGGCCCGCTCCGGTCCAAACCCGAGTCAATGACCCGGTTGACCCTTTGACCCGATCAGATCTGGAAATCCGACCTGGTCAACACGATGGGTCGGGTTAGTTGACCCGGGTCGGTTCTGACCGACACAGATCCGACTCGACCCGACCAGTTTTATTTATATTATATTTATATTATTTTATTTTATTTAAAAATTAATATAAAAAAATAAAAATTTTAAAAAAAGTTTTTTCTTTCTTTCTTTCTTTTCTTTTTCCGTATTTATTTTTTTAAAAAAATTAATTAAAAAAATTAAAAAAATTAAAAAATGTTAAAAAATGTTAAAATTTTCTTTAAAAAATATTTTCTGTTTCTTCTTTTATTTTCATTTTTTATTTTATTTATTTTTTTTCTCAAAAAAAAATTTTTAAATTTTTTTATGTGACTTATCCGAGTGTTTTAATCCTTTGTTGTATTATCGTGCATGCTGTTGTCTTATTTAAATTAGACAAGCCTGAAGTCGCGCAGTAGTACTTTGCATGTTTTATTTTTATTACCGTAGCGTTGCTATCATGCATGTTTTCAATTTAATACAATAGCTTGGTTTGTTGTATTTTGAATGTCATTTGACTTACCTAGGATTAGAACCCTAGGGCTGCATATCTGCATGACTGCTGATCGTTTCTGATTATGCACTCACTTGATCACCTCACATGTTAGGAGAAAGGTCCTAAAATCAATCTAAACTGTCTGACAAATGTTTTGGTAATAAACAGGGTAAAACGGTACCGAAAGGGCATTAGTTATTCAACTAGTGTAACCAAATCCTCGAACTCAGTTAATCTCTGGTTCGTAGGAATAGGGTGATTCTCCCATCACCTTATTTGGGTTTCTAATCGACCCACCCCAAATAGATTAGTGGCGACTCCTGTATATAAATCACCTGCATGTTAAAAAATTAAACCCTAAGTCACGATACGGTATGGGCTTGGGAGAGCCCGAGTTAAGTCCCAAACCTAGACTTAGCGTGTACCGGGTCGACCCCGTGTGGAGGTCGATCGCGACACATACACCCACTTCTTGAATAATCTCCTCTAAATACGGCTCCAAGTATGAACTAGCGCGGTACCAACATCAAATAGCTTATGATAAAATGTATAACAGAATAAATTAGTCTCAAAATTTTTTTTTAGTATGGACCCACTCAATGTTGATGCATTAATTATAGTTAACTTAATCTAATGCTATTTATGTATCTTGGTGCAAAACGAGATAACTAGAGTGGATGGAATTAGCATTTAAAAAATTATTTCTTTTCTTATACTTTTCCAAGAAATATTTGATTCATGTGCACTCACCAATCCCATTATATGCAATTTCATTTGAAATTAATTAAACCATTTTTCACCTCTAATTCTAATTTGTCCACTAATCATTGTTGAATTTTGTAAACTGAAATTATTGACCTTTTTGTGAGATTTATGCGCCTCATAATATTGGCTCTCAAAGAGTGTAATACAATACATCCACATTTAGTTATTGTAAAAGTTAGCATACTAATGCAGGGGATAGGAATAAAATTCAATCTGATACGAAGAAAACATGAAAAGAATTAGAACCCACACTGCACTTTGATTTCTTCTTCGTTTTATAACAAAGAATTTAGATCAGTACTAAAGTGACAAGTTTAAATCCTTATCCTTTTCCTGATAATTCAATTTCTAGAGCTTTCCAAGCCCTTGCTTGAAGCTTAAGTTATTTAATGATAATAATGGAGACCCGTGCATGGCACGGGCTTCTTGACTGGTTATAACTAAAGGAGAGCATGATGGTAGTTGCAAAAATACACAGATTGTTAATGTGTATTTAATCTTTCTCAATAAAAATTTTTACAGTCTCATTTGATATAAGTGATTACTGGACACAAAAAGAATAAAGCCCAGATGGCCAGTATAGTAATGTCAATATGAAGGTGTAAAGCGTGATTTTAAAAGCACGGGATACAAAGTTTAAAGTACCCCCAGTTCAAGATGGAAAATACTAGTTTTACCTAAAGAAAATCTGGTAATATTCACTTTGTTTTGCCCCCAAATTACTCAAAACTCCACCATATGGATTCAATTAGATGTAAATCAGCAACACCAACAGATAGTACAAAAAAAGAGACATCGGTCTTGCCTCCGAAGCTAAATTTCCTACATAAGTTGTATACTGAGGATTATTTTCCGGAGCATCACTGTTTGTAGCCTCCTTACCATCCTCTGCATTGAAAAAAAAAAAAAGAGAGTAGATGATACGCGATTCGATCTTGAGAAAGATAATGCCTATAACAGTTGATATTTTCATGCAAAATTTTAGGACATTTAATCAGGTGAACACGGGGATGATAAAGAGTGATTCTATGTTATGCTTTTCCTCTCCCGGTGATCATTAGGTCATTCTTTGTGTGGAAGAATGTAGAAGAGAGCTTTGAAGTGTTTTAATTTTGGATCGTATCATCAACGCACTGCATTTAGAGTTATCGGGATGGGCCAGCTAATTCATATATATATTGAAAGGAGATATCATATCGCTCTTTTTCTTTGTCCTTTTCTTTTCCGGGAGGCAAAGGCAAGAAATAGTGTAAAGAAGCACGCAAAAAAGTGCAAAACTGTCGTGACCGCCCTTCCCCCGCTTCGGAGGGAGGATGAAGGTTCTCGCCCTGATAATGTGCTAAGTCTATGTTTGGGACTTAACTTGGGCTCTTCCAAGCCCATACCATATCGCGACTCGTGATTTAGGTTTTTAACCTGCAAATTATTTTTATTTAGGAGTCATCACTAATCAGTTACGATGGGTCGATTAGACACTTAAGTAAAGTAATGGGAGAATTGTCTTTGTCGCAACCTATCCTCCTGTGGTGCACCGCATAGGGGTTCGGCTAATGGATTATTAAGTTTAAGTCTAATTCGGGCCCTCCCAAGCCCTACCAATTCGCAACTTAGGGTTTAAGTTATTAACATGTAAATGTTTTCATGCTGGAGTCGCCACTAATCTATTTGCGGTAGGTCGATTAGAAACCTAAATAAAACATAGAGAGATATGTTTTATTCCTACGAACCAGAGACTTTGAGTTCGAGGACTTGGTTACGCTAAAAATAGTCTAATGTCCTTTCGATACCTTTTTTTTTCAAAAAAAATATTTGAGCAACCAGTCTGGATCCATTTTATTACCTAGATGCTAACATGTGAGGTGATCATGCAGGTGCGTAATTCATCAATTTAACACCCAATAAGGAAAGCAGTAAATAAATTACTAGCTTAGGAAAACACCGTACCTTTTAGTAACACAAGCGTCTGCATTGTTAGCTAAAAAACTACACTGACAATCATAATATGATTTCTAATTAACAAGCACATCAATTAGCGTATTTTTGGGTTTTCTCTTTATTTAAATGAAACCAATCTAAGTGCCATGACATGCAAAGTATGACATGCGATTAATTAAACCTAGCATACAAACTATATGTCATGCGACGATATGATCTAACCCTAATGACGGGCAAATGATGTATATTTTTTTTGGTATTTTTATTTAAATTCGGAATAAAAAAATGCATAAAATAACATGCGATCTACCCTAGAAAAAGCAATTTTATTTATTCTAAAGCAACTTTTTTTTTGGTATTTTTAAATTAAAATTCGGGATTAAAAATTACCTAAGTTAGCATGCAATTTATCCTAGAGAAATAATTTAATTTATCCTGAAGTGACTCTTTTTGGGGTATTTTTATGAAAATTCGAAATCCTAAAATACCCTAAATAATCTACTTGGACTAGAATAACCCCTAATTTAAACTAGGAAATAAACCATCTTAAATCCTAATGTAAACTAAATAATTATCCTATCTTCTAGATATATTCAGGGTTTCCTAAACATGGAAAACTCCTAATTCGGATTTTAATTAATATTTTTTTGGATTTTCTTCTATTTCAAATATAAAGCAATCACACAAAAGATAGCAATCACATTCGTAGCAATCATATTCGAACAGTCCATGCAATCCGCAAGATTTTATTTATCATGTTCAAATTAGGATAACGATTCAAACTAACAATTGTGTCTATATGACAATAGATATTTATAGAAAGCCGACCATCTGAATTTGGAAAGCAAATAAAATATATTATCGTATCCAAGTGTTACGGATAGGATAATAATCTTCCCGTACCGCCGTGTATCATACCTTAGAGTTAAGGTTAGATCAGACAATCGTCCAAGTACGATACTAAATTAGGAAAAATTCCTAATTTTTGGTATTTTAAATATTGCAAATACCGCACACGTTATCCCTAAGATATCTAACAATCCACCAAAGATGCTCACAAAATATTCGAACACCAAAAAATTAGGAAATCAAATATTGTAAGAATATCGGATGAGAATTTTACCTAATTTCGTAGATAATTTCCAGATTTGAATCGCCTTGGGATCTGCCATAATCGCCTCGGGATCGGGATGGCCGACAGTGGCGGTGATGATGGCAATGGTTCTCGAGAAGGTGAAAATGGCTCACGGTAATTCAACGAGCTCACGGTGATCAGCTGTGCTCGTGGTGACTCGTGGCCGACGGAGGTGCTTCTCGACGGGCTCAGCCAACGAGGGACCGAGGGTGGTTTCTTGTTTCGACAACACCTGGCGAAACCTGCAAAATTAAGCTCAACTTCGGCCGTATGAATAAGTTGCTGTGAACTCGTTGATCTTGTTGCTATTGGTGGACTGAAGATGTGCCGATGCTTGCTGACTCGCTTTGCCAAACCTAGACACAATCAAAGGAAAACAAGCCACCCCTGCAAGCTCTCTAATTTGAGATATGTTGTTCTTGCCATGGCTCCTCCGTCTTTTGTTTTTATTTTTTATTTTCAAGTGCTCACGAGGGCATGATGTGTGTCACTTGTGCATGAGATCAGAGAAGACAAAACAAAAATGATGATGGGATGTTAAGGATGGAATTTCTATGAAGAATCGAGAACCCCTTTCTGTTCTTTTCTTCTCTCCGTATGTTAACGATCCCTCCTTTAAAACTGCGGCCGTCTCTTCTCGGTCGGGCAGAGCATGTCGTCCAAGTGATCCGCGACGGTGCAGCAGATGAGCAACAGGTCGTCGTTGGTGCTCACGGTTGACTGCTTCGTTGTAGGAGGAGATTGTGCCGCAGCTGAACGTCGTCGATGAGTGCTGCCGATCAGTGCAGGAATAGAGCGGGGAGGCAATATAAGCCAGCAAAACAAGGCTGCAGCCTCGCCATAGGGGGGAAGCGGCAGATCGCGTCTCACGGCAAGGAAGCAGCAACGTCAGCGTTGGAGGAGGAAGCAGCGGCCATCGTCATTGGTGGATGAAGACCAGGTAGCCACGTTTGTACGTCTGGGGGCTGTTTACACGAAGAAGGACCAAAAGAGAGCTTTTTGTCTGATGTATATCAGTCGTGCTCCTACTCTCTCTCTCATTTTCTATTGTGGCCGTGTATCTCAATTGTATCGTGTGGCCTCCTCTGTCAATGTGCCGTCTCTTTTTTATAGGTGAGAGAGTCTGGGATATCAAATAAAGAAAGCAAATCGTATTTCCTCCCATGGATGCTCCAAAGATGTCATGTTTTTGTCCTTTCTTCATTGGCTTTGCTTTTTGCCTTGTGCTCACCGATCTCGACGCACGAAGATCTTTAAAACATATTGCCTTTGCTTCTTTCTTTTGAAAAAATGTCCAGCTCTTGTGATCGTGATCAACCCAAACATATTCTCTGTTTTTTTACCCTTACGGTCAGAATTGCTATACTGAACAAAATTATTTTCCAATTTCACCCCAGTAAACGTTCTCTCACCTTAAGGATTCGGCCATGTCATGGGTTTTGGGACAATTTTTCTTCACAGCGGGCTTAGTCCAAGCGAATTAAGCTCAGAACCATTCACTTAAGTCCATCCGTCGCCAGTCCAATGCAAATGCAACTATTAATATACCTATCTATATGCAAAATGCTCTTAATGCAATTTTAATATTTTTGTTAGGGGTTAAACTTTGGTCCCTAATTTTTCTATGCAATTATTTATAAATGGGATGCCAAAATTTAGGTGTCAACAATCTTACTTCTGCGAACCAGAGATTAAATGAGTTCGGGAACTTGGTTATACTAATTGCATGACTAGTACCCTTTCGGTACATTTCATCTTGCTCATTTTAGAAAATATTTAATTAGGCATTTTGAATTGATTTTAGGACCTAACTCCCAACATGTGAGGTGATCAAATGAGTAAAAAATCATTAACAATTAGCATTCAAGATAAATATATAGCTTAGGGTTCTAATCCTAACTAGGGAGACTGTATTCAACATACTACAATTTATGCAATCATATACTAATTAGAAATAACATGCATAATAATAATACAACAATAGTGAAAATAACATTCAAAATCCTACTGTATAGCCTTATAGGCTTATCCGGCTTAGACGTAATTATTAATCGAAATAATTTACATAATTTAGAAAATTATTAAAAAAATACTAATTTCTAAACTATCTCCTAATTAATTACTTAATTTTTTTAAAAAAATTACAATTTTTTAAAGATTGTATATTATTTTTGTAAAAAAATTTAATTTTTTTAAAAATAATATTTATAATTAAATAATATAATATTCAACCGGATTGGGTCGGCAGATCCGGGTCGAGTAAGATCCAACCCAAGTTAACGGACCCGACCCATATGCATTGACTCGAGTCGGGGTCAACCCGGGTTGTTGACCAGAGTCCTAAGCCGGACCTCGAACCGACCCTGTTTGGCTCGCACAAACTGGCCGAGGCCGGCTCTCGCATGTAGAGGCAAACGAGAGTGTCGTCAAGCAAGATCCAACGGTTGGCCGGCCATTTCGCCCAGTCGTTGGCCTCGGCACTTGGGGCTGAGGCGACCCCCTTTTGGCCAACCAAGGTGACTGGCCATAGTGGCTGTTGGCCAAGCCCGACTGGGGCTCTTTGAGCCCAAACATTTGTCGGAGCTTGGCCGACGGACCTAGGCCAATTTTTGTTCACCTTTAGCCTCCGACGACCACCACAAAGCCATACACAAGGACCATAACTCACCAGATGCTTACCTGTTCGCCGACGAAGGCCAAAATCAAATCGGCCTCACTGAGGCATTTCATCAAACATCTGGTGTTCATGGCTAAAACAAGGCAACTTTGACCTATTTTGAGGCTCCGACCTACTCCGACGGCCACTACTCACCTCCTAAGGCAACGCATGAACTAGAAGCAGAGTCGGTATGGGTCGGGATTCGCGCAAAACGGCTGGCGCGTCTAAGGGGATTGTCGGCCGATTCGTGGGCAACGGTGAGGCTACTGGCTTCCCTTTGCAACTTGCAAACTCTCAATTCACTCTCTTGCTCTTTGTTCTCTCTCAAATTCTCTAAAAAATCTCTCTCTGCTCTATTTTTTGGCCATGCCTTCTCTCTCTTCTTCGCTGGCTTATATAGCGGTCGCCGATCATTGCTCCCGCCTAGGAAGTCATCCATTTAAGGCTCTACACTAGTCTACCCTCCTTCCTTGACTTTGGTGGCCATTTTTTCGCACGGTGGAGCGAGTTATCTGCTCCTGTCTTAGGGGGCGGTCGGCTAGGGGGGAAAGAAGGAGGAGAGAGGGGAATGGCCAAGTCAAGGAAAAAGGAAGAGAGGGAGCGAGCTCGGCCGGGCCCAACTCGCGTATAAGGAGAAGAGAAGGGAAAAAGCGAGCTGGGCCCAAGGGGAAGAAAGGTGGGGGCTGAGTCGACTCGGCCCGATTCAAATTTTTTTAATTAATTTTTTAAAAATAAAAAAATAAATATGCTCGAATAGACCATATCAATGCAAATGTGTTAAATGTCTATATGCAATGCAATTAAATAAAATTTTTTGTTTTAGGAATTAAAGATATTAACCCCTAAATTTTTGCATAATTAATTTTGGGCAAATTAAATTAAAAATAGGTGTCAACAAAAACAAAGACGTATTTCATCTCTTTTCTCCTTTCGCTTTTCTTGGATAGACCATGAAACGTACAAATGACAGATACAAAGTGGACAACAAGGTTTTACATTGACGAAAGTGAGAACTGTTAGTTTTAGTGTTTCTACAGTTAGATTATTGAGGAAATTAAAAGAAGGTACGGGATATCAACAAGGGATTGACTGCAATTTGATCTTGTGGGAATAATAAGTACTATAGTAGGCTTTCAATTCTCTCCATCGAGGAAGTAAATCGACTTGACCTGCAATCAAGGGTGAAACAAATTGGCTTTAGTGCAAGTGGGAGATTGTTAGATATATGCCCTAAAGTTGTCATGTAATAGTTACATGTTAGGGATTTAAGTTGTATTTTCAAATTAATTATTTATTTAATGGCAAGGACGTATTCATTTATTTGTCCAATTATTTAAATATATGAATGATTCCATAAGATCAGTTGTGACTGGACCTATTCTTGAGACGTTAAGAATATATGTGACAGGTTCTCAGTTAGATTGAATCTTTAAATTGTTCTCGGTCGATGGATCATTGAGTGGATATCAATAATCCTATTGAGACCGGTGTGTTCTTAGCTTCATCATTAAGTATTGGATATTTAAGGGAATGACGAGTCACGAGTCATTGGGTATTATAATACTCGAGCTAGAACACAGGTGTTTGTATAAGACAAGTTCACTGAACGTGACAAGCATATATCGATTAG
Organism: Syzygium syzygioides; assembly: GCA_031216285.1. Taxonomy (NCBI): domain Eukaryota; kingdom Viridiplantae; phylum Streptophyta; class Magnoliopsida; order Myrtales; family Myrtaceae; genus Syzygium; species Syzygium syzygioides. The sequence continues at coordinate 165,333 of JASUUD010000015.1, read as the reverse complement.
CAACATGGAAGCTTTTAGTGTGGTCAATGTCTAATCGTTCATGCTCTGGTCGTGTAAATAATCCTTAGACCTGAGGCACAGTGTTGACTTGTGTGTTGGGTGGCTATGGTTCACATGTGCACATATTGCTGGTTCGTTGATCCGTCTCTGTACTTGATGGCCATAGTTCGTTCACATACGAAGTTATACATGTGCGCAAAATGGAATCTGTCTCCTTGTTATACGCAAGGTACTATAATGATGTCCTATGCAATCTAATCTTGACATTGCATTAAAATCCTCGGCCGGGGTTGTAACCGAGAATGAACTGTTCATGTCTCATATAAAGTGCATATCAATTAGATTTGTGCATATGATCGAATTGGTGACTTGACAAATATTCCATGGTCTTTGTTCGATCGGGACATAGTAAGGCAGAGGGATTGAATTACACTGTAACCAAAGCTGACAGGTTCATTATGTTCTTAAAACATTCACACTGTCTGGGTAGTCATGACATATTGCTAGATGTCAATCATGACTTGTAGGACCTACAGGTTGATCGGGACAATCAATTCTCTTGGGAGTACTAACGTGTTAGTGTAAGTCCTACTACTAGATCAGTGATGAACCTAGAGATGTCACACATCATAACCAATTTAAAATGACGTTATATGGAAGAGACAACATTGCAAATATGTTTGCAATCGAATTGAGTTGGACTGAAATTAAATTAAATGGGATATAATTTAATTCAATTTTTTTTTTGTCATGGGCGTGTGTGCATATGATGCTCACAAAACACACATATGCTGATCATGCACTTCTATGTTTGTATATATATTTATATATATATATATATATATATATATATAATTTAAAAGTGCATACGGACAGCAATAGTTGCTGTCCGTGTGCGTTTTATTTTTATTAAAAAAAAGGTGCACACGGTCAACAAACTGTTGCTGACCGTGTGCATGCACATGACCAGCAACCGTTGCTGATCATGTGCACATGTGCATAAATGCACGATCAGCAATCAGCAACCGTTGCTGATCGTGCATGCGGTCAGCAACGTTGCTGATCGCTAAATAATAAGCGCGATCAGCAACGGTTGTAAGAGGATGAAAAAAAATACAGAAAAGAAAGAGTGCAAGCTGTGTTCGTGAGAGTCAAGAAAATACGTTTTCTCTCTTCCGACACCGTGACTGAAATATCAAGAGTGCGGGGAATTGTCGCCACAAGATTACTAGCACAATTCTATTGGTGATTATCCGCAAGTTCTTCCTTCCGTTCGTCGTGCGATTGGTGGTGTGTCTGAACTAGAGGTCCGACACTTGTGGGGCTCGAATTGAAGAACATCCGAACCGAAATCATCATGGGCACTCAGTGAAAGAAAACCAACAAACATCCGAACCGAAATCGTCCTGGGCACTCAGCGAAAGGTAATCCGTTTAACCCCTATAGTCTTTCCGATTTTTTATTGAAACGCACGAACAACGCCTTTGGAGATACATGTATGGTTATATCTTTCCGCTGCGTTTATATTTAATTTAACTATGCATGTTCCGTAGAAAACCAACAGGGTGGTCGTTCTAAGGGTGGTCGTTTTAAGGAAAAGAAGTGTGTAATTCATGGGGATATTCACATGGGACGCAACTCCAAGCCGATCTTTGTGACGATACTTATCAACTGTTAAAGTAAGTTATGAATCCTCTGGAATAGGGGATTAAACTTGATTGAACTTACGATCAATGGCAGTCGCTATAGGGGAAAAACTGGCAATATTATGGCAAAGTTTCAACATCCGTGGAGTGTCCACAGCCCAACCTTTGCGCACGGCCCATTACGGGCTCCAATCCGTTTAGTGTAGGACTTTGTCAGAATTTCAAGGCCCAGAAGGCGTAAAAACGAATTTGGACCAGTACATTTGATGAAATCCTGGTGCAATGCACACGGTGTTTACCATTGTAATGGTCCATTTTCGAGTAGTACATACGCTATGCTGAGGTAATAATTTCTCTCTCCGCAAGATACGGTCAATCTCAATGCTAAAACTAAATCTCTCTTGCTGAAACTCGGCAATCAGCATGGCAGTTTGACCATGAAACTTCATGGAAGATGGGATTGAAGCGTGTACACGTATTATAGCGGTGCATTTCGTGGGCATCACGGTCGGTTAACATGGGTTTTCTATCCATGTTTGTGTTTCCTAAGCTCATTGTGATCGAGGAAATTGGAGTAAATTTGTGAGAGAACTTTACAAAAATTAAAGAGCTTCCATGTTGAGAGATTGAGAAAAATAGAGAGAGGGAAGAAGAGTGATGGTGTTTGTAATAGCGGCTTGTTTTTTCAGTTGTGCGCCCATGATCAGTATTCTCATCCTTCGAAGGAAGATCTGAAGTGATTAGTACAGATTTCGACAAAGGTTCATTTATCTGTTTGATGAAAGTTGCTGCCTGTCCATAACTTTGTTCCTTGTACAAAAGCACAATCGCAAGTCCTTTATGGAAAAAAAGTACGAATTTTCTCAAAACAATCAATCCATCCCCTCTTGATTGTAGTGTTAGTCATTTCAAGTATTGCTTGGCAGGACAGGCCAACACTGACAAATGTGCAAGTTTATAACATCCCAAAATCCCATTTTGGATGTGAGAGAACTTTATTGAGTGATTTATATTTAAACACTCAACTCTCAAATGGTGACCACCTTGTGTGATCACCTAGAGTACTCTTTTTGGGACGTTTAGCCCACGTGGACTGAGCCAATTATTTACATATTAGTCAAAAGAGCATTACGAGGCCTATTAGTAGTGGCTTACAAAGTCAGTATGCTAAGTGAGATGGGATTTTTGCAAGTGGCCGGCCATTTAAACAAACTGGACGTACTTAAAATCTAATAAGAGCCCGTCATATCACTTAGTATATCAAATTTGTCAGTTAATCTTAGTATGCATAGCATTTTTCTTATTGAAATATAGAGACATGACTTTTTGATGGTTAGCTTGTTCCTTTTCACATATTATGTCTGTCCTAATCATCCTGATCATCATTTTTATTCTCAAATTTGAGCCTGCGAGACCATTGATAATTTGTCCGTTTGAATATAATGAACATGGCCAACAAAAGTGCCGGTAACAATAATTAAGCTCGAGAGACTTACATTTAGCCCATTTCCAGCTTAATTTGGCCCAACCTGTTTTTAGGCTGATTTGGTCTTGTATTACTTTCTATTAAGCTGATTTATTTGGAGTCACAAGCCGGAATCGAATTCTTAGAGCATATTAAGGTATAATTAAATCCAACATGAGCAAATCAAGCTCTTGTGCATTTTCGCTGATTCACTGAACAAAGGATACACACATGAATAGGGCACCGGCCCGTACACATGACAACACCTTACAAAACACTTTCTAATGTACATCAATGTTGTCGGTTGCTTTGAAACGGAAAGTGCTTGAATGAAGGAAAGCGTGTAATATATAAAATACATGTACTGGTTCTTGAGATGATAGTATAAATTTCATTTGCTAAATGTGTTTATTTCCTTCATTCTTGCAATAAGACAAGAACCGGCCTATATAGGTTGAGAAAGGAGGTTACCAAAAAAAGTAAATGATTAATAAAATATAGGCTAAACATTTATCTAATGACAATACTATCACTAATTTAACGCTAACAACGCCAGAGATGTATATTATGATCGATATACAAAATCGATGTTTACATAAAATTACGTGTCATATCCTCTTATCAAGGGTTTTGTATACGACTCACTTCTTCTTTAGCCGAAAAGGGACTCGGCAAGTTCGTGACGGACCCGCAGAAGACATGCCAGATTTTGAAATCGGGCCTCTTCCTCAGGGTCCTTCTTGATCACCCCAAGGATTAAGTATCGAGGGCAGTGCACAGTGCCAAGATTTAATACATGTATGTCTCGTTCCATTTATTTATTTTACGTGTTGATTTTCGTTAATGGTATTTCCCGTTATTCAATTTCACGTGTCATTCTTTCGTTTGGTTAGCAAACGAGAAAGCGTATTCAAAGTAAATCTCATATTCTCCTCCTGCTAATATTTGAAACAACTTGGTAGTTATCATTGGCCCCATGGGTTACATTTCATGTAAACACCATGATTGTTTAGCCAGAAAAACTGCACAGACAAGACCATCAAACCCAATTTTGTCTTTTACCTTACATTAGTTTAGAAATTCTAAACTATAGAAGTCAACAGTAGAACCTCAATAAGCCAACAGCCTCACGTGTTCAATAAGAGCTGGCATTGCATGATCTATACAGATCATGCGAACTAAATTTATGTTTAGACTGTTGATCATATCAGCCCCACGATGAATACGAAGAGCTACTTCCATGTGGTTGGCCCGGGAAAAAGGATTAATTTAATTAATGGGATTAAACAAGCGGAGAGCGTAGATAGATCTTGTTATATAACATATAAACATTTGCACAATATGATCATGACGTATTGATGAGATGTCACTCCTTTTTTAACTGTGGTCGTCTTCAATTCGTGTTTTAAAATTATAAGTTAAAGGTCAGCCATTTCCATGTGCATTGAAGCCTTCTTCTTCGTCGTCCTTTGCAAGTTGCAAAATATTAAAATCCCCTAGGATATAGAAACGATGGAAGGTCAATTGTATCTTTGGTCTTAAAAAATGATTATGTATATTGTCGCGACCGACCTCCCGCTTCTTTTTTTCGAGCATGCAAAAAAGGGGATTTCGCCTGGTACGTGCTAAGTCTAGGTTCGGGACTTAACTCGGGCTCTCCCAAGCCCATACCATATCGTGACTTAGGGTTTAAGTGTTTAACATGCAAGTGGTTTATACCAAGGAGTTTCCACTAATCGATATGGGGTGGATCGATTAGAAACCCAAATAAGGTGATGAGAGAATCGCCCTATTCCTGCGAATCAGAGATTAACTGAGTTCGGAGACTTGATTACACTAGTCGGATAACTAATATCCTTTCAGTACCTTTTTATCCTGTTCATTTCATGAAAACATTTGTCAAGTAATTTATATTGATTTTAGGACCTTTCTCCTAACATGTGAGGTGATCAAGCGAGTGCATAATCAGAAATGATTAGTAGTCAAAAACACAACAATTCATGTAGCCTAAAGTTCTAACCTTAACTAAGTCAAATGACATTAAAAAACACAACAGCTCATGCAATTGTATTAAAAACATGCATAATAATACAACGGTAATAAGAATAACATGCAAAATACTACCGTGCAATCCCATGCTTGTCTAATTTAAACAATACAAAAACTTGCATAATAATATCATAATAAATTAAAACAACAAATATATCACATAATTAAAAAAAATATATTTTTTTAAAATAATAATAAATAAATACGAAAAATAAAAAAATAATAAAAAAATAAGGAAGAAAAAGAAAATTTTTAATTTTTTAAATTTTTTTTAAAAAAACTTAATTAATTTTTTAAATTTTTTTAAATAAAATAAAATAAAAAATCGGAGCAATCGGATCCGAGTCGGTCAGAACCGACCTGGGTCAACGGATCCGACCCGGGTCGGGTCAGCTGAACTAGGTCAAGCCGAACCCGCATGCGCAAGCGCCGGCGAAGCCGAAAATCGACCTCTCGCCAGCCGACCCAAACGGACACTGATCAAAATCCGCCCCCTGGGACCACCACCAAACCTCGTCGCCCACCTGGGTTGCCGTTCGGCCACCGTTCGCCGGCCGGCGACCGAGTTAAAAAACGGCCCCATTGAGGCATTTTGTCGAACACCGGGCGTGCACGACCAAAAATAGGAGATTCCAACATGTTTCGAGGCCCCGCCGTCCTCGGGAAACCTGTTCTTACCTCTAGCGACGACGCATGGACGACGGGGGAGGGCGGTATGGGCCGGGACTTGTACGAAACGGCCGGCGCGAGTCCCGGCCAAATCGAGCACAAAAACAGGGGAAAACAAAGGCGGTTGGGACCCGGGGGAAGCTCACCGGTCGACGGCGCGGCTGGAGGCTTTCTAGCTAATCTGCGGTCGACGGCGGGGCTGTGGGAACCTGTACAAGCCCGAATCTCCTCTCTTTCTCTCTCTTTTCTCTTGGTCTCTCTCTCTCTATTTCTCTCGGTCTCTCTCTTTTTTTTTTTTCTGAAAATGGCCGACCCCCGCCTCTCTTTCTTTCTCTCTCTTCGGCTTTTATAGTGACGACCGGCGTGCCCCCCTGCTCCATTACGTCTGCAATGACGATGGCCTGCACCAGTCTGCTCTGGCCCGCAACTTTCGTGGCCATTTAGGCCCGTTCAGAGGGGGGCCAGTTTAGTGCAAGGCAGAGAGACGAGGAAGAGAGGGAGAAGGGGGGAGAGCTGGTTCGAGTTTTCGAGGAGGACGGGACTGGCAATTAATGCCAGTCCCATCGGCGTGCCTCTTCGGCCTTCCTCTGGCCAGATAGCGACGGGTCGAGGCTGTTCCGCCGCTCGCCATTCTACGTCAGTAGCAGGGCAGAACAGGGGAAGGAGAGCGACAGTTGACGGAGAGGAAGAAGGAAGGGAAGGGAGCTGGGCCGGGCCCAGCTAGTGGAGGGAAAAGGAAGGAAAAAATAAAAGCGGGCTGGGCCCGCGTGGGAGGGGGGGAGAGGAAAAAGAGAGAAAAAAAAAGAAAAGGGTCGGGTCGGCCCGGCCCCGACCCGGACCAACTCGGATTTTTTTTTTGAAATTTTTTTTAGACATTCTAATAGGCTCTATTAATATAAAATGTGTCTAATTTCTATATGCAATGCATTTAAATAGAAATATTTTTTTGTTTTAGGAATTAAAGAAAATTAACTCCTAAGACCCACCCATCGGTGGCCGCGTTGATTTGCGCTCAGTTCCTTTCACGAGAGGTCTTGGGTTCAAACTCGCCCATCGGTGATTTAAGTGGGGGGTCGTGGCGGTGGGATGCTGGGCTAGCCCCCCTCGAGGACTAGTCGTGCATCACCGCCGGTTTATAGCTGAGTCATCGCTTGCCGGTCGCGCGGACACCTCGATTATAAAAAAAAAAAAAACTCCTAAGGGCTTAGGTTGTACTTGGTGTTTGAAAAGTTATAAAAAAAACTCCTAAATTATGTGCAATTAATTTTGGGCAAATTAAAATAGGTGTCAACATAAATAATTATATAAAGTAAAGAGAATCTCCTTTTTTTACAAGATCACAATCTTTTTCTTCTAAAAATATTCCAACTTAGTAACTTTATAAATATTCTATCAACATTTAAATGTGCAAATTAACAATTTTATCTCATTTCCAACCTATTTCAATTTTAAAATATTTTGAACCTTTTCTATCTTATAACAACCTTACAATAACAATTCAAATATGGAGATATTTTATTCATTCCATATACATGTGCACAGTTGCTTCATATTGTGTTAACAATTTTTTCCTGCAAAATCTTTCAATCGTTAATTTTTCGCACACACATTGCCTTTGCTAGTAATAATAATAACAAAGAAATTAGTCCCTTTAATTGTCATTGAATCTTGCACAAAATTTTCAACAATGTGTTAAATGGCTCAAGAAATAGTTTGCACTCGTTGTGGCGGTTCATGAAAGCCCAATAATATGACAAAGGTCAAAACTGGAAATTTGGAATAAACAAAGACCAGAAAGTCTTTTTTTAGATCAATCAATCTGTAATGCATAAATAATAACCAATTAATCGGTCTCATTTGTATTTTTCTTTTTTTTTGTATTGCTTGAAGTTTAATTTCGCCTCCTAACTGTCCTCGAATCTCGCACAAAAAAGTCAACATATGTGTGAAATAGCTCAAGAAGTAGTTTGCACTCATTGTGGCGGTTCGCGAAAGCCCGGTAACATGGCAAAGATCAAAACTAGAAATTCAGAAAAAACAAAGATGAAATAGTATTTTTTTTTAGATCAATCAATATTCTATGCATAAAGAATACCCAATTAAACAGTCTCATTTGTGTTTCTCTTTTTTCGTAATGCTCGAAATTTTCGCCTCCAAACTGTCCTCAAATGTCGCACAAAAATTCAACGCATGTTAGAAGTGGCTCAAGAAATAGTTTGTCCTCGTCGTGATGGTTCACAAAAGCCCAATAACATGGCCAAGGTCATAACTTGGAAACTTGGAATAAACAAAGACCAAAAAGTCTTTTTTTATATCAACTCATTTCTATTAATAAAAAAAATCAATTAATCAATCTCTTTGGTATTTCTCTATTTTCTTAATGATTAAAGATATTAGCCTCTTAATTATCCACCAATCTCACATAAAAATATGGACATATGTATGAAGTGGCTCAAGAAATAATTTGTCCTCATTGTGGCAGTTCACGACAGCCTAGTAACATGGGAAAGGTCAGAACTTGGAATAAACAAAGACCATAAAGTCTTTTTTAGATCAATTCATACCCTAATCATGAGGAAGAGCCTATCAATCAACCTTATTTGTAATTTTCCTTTTTTGAAAGCTCAGAGATACTCGCTTCTTATAGGTCCTCGAATCTCCCACAAAAATTTCAACACGTGTCAAGAAATAGTTTGTCCTCGCCGCGGTGGTTCATGAAAGCCCAATAACTTGGCGAAGGTTAGGCCTTGGAAACTAGGAATAAACAAAGACCAGAGAGTCTTTTTGTAGTTCCCCTGACAGTTATCACTGGCCTCATGGGATTCGTGTTCACACACCATGATTATTTAGCTAGGAAAATTGCACACACAAAGCCATCAAACCCAATTTTGTCCTTTTCCTTACATAAGTTTAGAGATTCTAAACTATTGAAGTCAACATTAGAACCTCAATAACCTAGCAGCCTCACGTGTTGAATAAGAGCCGGCATGGCATGGTCCGTAGATCATGTGAACCGAATCTATGTTTTGACCGTTGATCATATTGGCCCCACGGTGAATCCGAAGAGCTACTCCCATGTGGTCGGCCCGGGAAAAAAGGATTAATTTGTTTAATGGGGGTTAAAGAAGACGTGAGGTGGATCGATCTGGAGAAATTTTCTTACGTTACATGTAAAAATTTGCACGATATGATACACAACATGTTGATGAGACATCAATAATTTTTTAACTGCCCTTGTCTTTGGTTCGTGCTTAAGAATTATAAGGGAAAATGGAGATTGGTCGGTTGGATGGAATAATGTCACATTGCTTGACTATGCATTTATTTACTCTTTATTTACATATAGTCTCTCTCCACCTATCAATTTGAAGTTTTTCGATTATACATTCTAACACGGTATGCATGTTAAGTTGCTGACGTGGTACACTAGACTTTCCATGTGCATCAGCAAGCCTACCTGCTGGGGTTTACTTGTTCTTCGTCGTCCTTTTCAACTAGCAAAATATTAAAAACCTATGGGATGTAGAAAGGATGATAGCACGTGTCTTTCCTTTGATCCCTCTGTTTTTTCTTCTGCCCATAGCCAGAAGAGCTTTCAATGGCTCACTGAACTACCTTGTGATAACTCGAAGAATTCGATCTTCCTTCTCGAAGCGAAGCACACCAGCAGAATCGGCAAATGAGATTTCCTCATCTTTTCTTGTCCTTCTTGTGTATGCCATACACTTACTAATATGTACTGCGACAGGTACTCTAAATCCTAAAAAGAGGATGGAAGCGGGAGCTGCAACAAATGGTGGTTTGACCACAGCTGATGAGGAAACTAATCGCCAGAGCAGAAGAAAGGAGGGAGGGCCCTCTCTCAACAGTTTAGCCATCATGAGAAAAGCAACCACACTGTTGAATTTTGGTAAAGTAGTCACAAAGAAGGACACAAGAGTTACGAGGTTCGGCGATGTGCCTACGTCCTCGAGCAAAAACTCTCTTCTTTTTTTCTTAGAGAGATCTGCTGCCATTATTCTGCAAATATACACAAGGGATGCTATAACAAAGGAAACTAACAAACCCAAAAATATGAAAACAATCAAAATACAGATTTGCCTATAACAGATTTGCCTAGAATCTCTCCTTTCCTTTAAATAAGAAAAAACGCAAATCTCGCAAATCTCGCCAATACTCCCCCTCAAGTTGGAGCAAAGACATCGTCTGAGGTCAACTTGTTCACCATATCTTGAAATACTCCCTTGGATAAAGCTTTGGTGAAGACATCCGCAAGTTGATCCTTACTACAAATATATGGCGTTTCTATTGTCTTGTCTTGAACCTTTTCCCTTACAAAGTGACAATCGACCTCTATATGTTTGGTCCTCTCATGGAAGACTGGATTTGAAGCAATATGTGTTACCGCCTGATTATTACAGAATAGCTTTGTAGGTTTAGACATGGCATCACGGCCCAATTCTTGAAGTAATAAACGGAGCCATACGATCTCACTAGTGGCAGCAGCCATGGCTCGGTACTCAGCTTCTGCACTAGATCTAGCCACAATTGTTTGCTTCTTACTTTTCCAGGTAACAATATTTCCACCAACAAAGATACAAAAACCTATGGTAGATTTTCTAACCATAGGATTGCCAGCCCAATCAGCATCAGTAAAACCCACAATCTCTGTATTACCATTATTCTTCAATAATATTCCTCTTCCCGGGGAAGCTTTCAGATATTGAAGGAGCTGGTTTATCAACTCCATACGCCCTTTGTGTAGGTTTTTGCATAAATTGGCTTACATAGCTAACAGAATAAGCAATGTCTGTAGGGTTCATCAACAAAAATAACGCAGCGGAATAGAGAACCCTAGACAGGATCTATGTGTATATTGAAATCGAAAGGGAATTTCGAAATGTACTTTTTGCAGATCGAGGATAAATCGATAACTGATTGTGTCTGGATTAGCGCCCCAAGTGTTGCGCCTCTACCGGTATCCACACACACAAACAGAATTCTCTAACGGTCCACGTGCTAGCGGCTGATCTTGAAGTTTTCCTTTTCAACGCCTTTTGATTTTCGATACTGTATCGAAAAAACCCTAGACAGAGAACGATTCTCTATCTATTTATATAGCCTCATTATCCAGCGGAATTAAAAGAAGTGGGCCGGACGATTTGGGCCCACGTTTAATCGTTATCTCATAACGCGCACAACCGCATAGATAATTTAAATAAGAGAACAAATTAAAATCTACTTCTTAAGTAGATCAAGGCGCATAGAAAATATTAAATCCGTTCGCTATTGTGTGCGACCCTGTAGGTTCACTAAACATTAGCAGTGTGCTCAAAACCTTATTGGCCCACAAGTCATAAGCGGTCTCTAGCAAGATATTATGACTACCTAAGTATAGTGAATGTTGATTTTTCCGACACAACCTAATCCACAACTAATATTAGAGTATCAACATTGATTGATTCCTAGGGCAGACCACTAACAATCTCCCACTTGCACTAGAACCAATCATATAAACTAAGTCCCTTTGTCACTTGATTTCCGAGTTAAGCATAAGGCAGGACAAGTGTCATCCTTATATAGCTTAAACTCATTTTCCCGATACCGCAGTTAGACTGTCAAAACAAGTAGTTGACTCTTCAACTCACTTGAGCATGGCCATGCATTTCACAATCTCAACTTTACAGGAGGCCAGGAAATCATACCATCGTTATATGAGAGGGACAAATCCCATCTTGTCTACTCACATCACTTAGCACGATTCATGACATGCCCAGCCATTACCTTTATAATCACCCGTTATGGCTAATGTTTGGCAATGTTAAAGCATGCCAATCCACGTCTAGGAAACCATAGCAGACTCAAGTCAAAGGACTATACTCTATAGTTATGATGAGAAATACTGATGACATTATATAACAATCCTACAGTATTCTCATAGCGGATCTATCCAATATAATGTTCTCTAACATGTATTCCATGTGATCAACTTTATATCTCTATATTCATAACCCGTGAAATTTGGTCATCAGTTGACTCACATGCTAGTCTCAAACACCATTTGCTTCCCAATGCACAATGGTAATTGACTAGGGACATTTAGAATATTAATATCCACTCTATTAATAGAGTTTCACGATCAAATCACGTATTTGATTATCTATTAAGGATATTCAATATTCAGGGGATAAAGATTTCGCATTCAATTATATACTAAAATTAAATCGAAATCAAATAAAATATATATTTTATCAATGAACAATGAAAATGTATATCACATATACTCCCACTCACATAAAGACCAATCACTAATGTGTCTAAGGCCTAAAGCGTTACAATGACGCTCATGCTTAGATTATGGAAGAGCCTTCGTCAACGGATCAGCTATATTCAACTCCATTGCAACTTTGCACATCTTGACATCACCTCTTTCAATGAATTCTCGAATGAGATGATACTTCCTGAGTATGTGTTTGGTCTTCTGGTGAGACCTAGGCTCTTTAGCCAAAGCTATGGCCCCATTGCTGTCGCAATAGAGGTCCGTTGGATTTGAACTTGTGGGACTGATTCCCAGTTCTTCTATAAACTTTCGAATCCAAATAGCTTCCTTTGATGCTTCTGAAGCAGCAATATACTCAGCTTCTGTCTTAGAATCTGCAATAGTGTCCTAATTGGAACTCTTCCAGCACACCGCTCCACCATTCACGCAAAAGACAAAACCTGACTGCGAACGAAGGTCGTCTTTGTCGGTTTGGAAACTAGCATCAGTGTAACCACTTACAGTGATCTGTTCCTCACCTCCATAGACTAAGAATAAATCCTTAGTTCTTTTCAAGTACTTAAGGATATTTTTGACAGCAATCCAGTGAGGTTCCCCTGGATCTGACTGGTATCTACTTGTCATGCTCAGTGTATAAGCAACATCGGGACGAGTGCACAACATAGCATACATGATGGATCCCACAGCTGATGCATAAGGAATCCTACTCATGCGGTCTTGCTCATCTTGTGTTGAAGGACACTGAGTCTTGCTAAGACTTATACCATGTGTCATCGGGAGAAAACCTTTCTTGGAGTCTTGCATATTAAACCTATTGATGACTTTGTCAACATATGTACTTTGACTCAGTCCAATAAGTCTCTTAGATCTATCTCTATAGATTTTGATCCCCAAGATATAGTTTGCCTCTCCCATGTCCTTCATGGAGAAAAAATTTCCTAACGATGTCTTAACTGACTGAAGCATAGGAATGTCGTTTCCAATGAGTAGTATGTCATCCACATACAACACTAGAAACACAATTGCACTCCCACTAGACTTCTTGTATACACAAGCTTCTTCTTTGTTTCTGATGAAGCCAAACTCTTTGACAGTTTCATCGAAACGAATATTCCAACTCCGTGATGCCTGCTTCAACCCATAAATAGAACGTTGAAGCTTGCATATCTTCCCAGTGTTATCTGGTGATGTAAAGCCTTCAGGTTGTGTCATGTACACATCCTCCTCTAGATTTCCGTTAAGGAAAGCTGTCTTTACATCCATTTGCCATATCTCCTAGTCATAATATGCAGCAAACGCTAAAATAATCCGAATGGACTTAAGCATGGCCACTGGCGAAAAGGTCTCGTCATAGTCAATATCATGAGTTTGTTTAAAACCTTTAGCTACTAGCCGTGCTTTATAGATGTGAACATTTCCATCCATATCAGTTTTCTTCTTGAAAACTCACTTACACCCTATAGGTTTGACACCTTCGAGTGGATCAATCAAAGTCCAAACTTTGTTTTGATACATTGAGTCCATTTCGAATTTCATGACCTGAAGCCATTTATCGGAGTCTGGGCCCATCATAGCTTCTGTATAGGTCGTAGGTTCGTCATTTTCTATTAACAATAGATGACGACGTTCTGTCATGTGAAAACTATATCTCATAGGCTCACGATGTGTTCTTTCAGACCTACGAACTATAGGTGCCACTGTAGTAGACTCTACAACTCTTTGTAGATCTAATTGAGGTTCCTCATGAATTGGAACACCCTCTTGTGGCACTATAACTTTTTCGAGGTTTACCTTACTCCCACTGGTTCCTTTAGTAAGAAACTCTTTCTCTAAAAAGACACCATTTCGAGCAACAAACACTTTGTTCTCTGATGGATTGTAAAAGTAATATCCTTTCGTTTCTTTAGGATATCCCACAAAGAAGTATTTATCAGATTTGGGTCCAAGCTTATCAGAAAGTAAACGTTTTACATAAGCTTCACAACCCCAAATCTTTAGAAAAGACATACTAGGAACTTTTCCTGTCCACATCTCATATGGTGTCTTCTCTACAGTTTTTGATGGACTTCTATTTAGTGTAAACGCAGCTATCTCGAGTGCATATCCCCAGAAAGATAATGGAAGATCTGAATGACTCATCATTGATCGAACCATGTCTAACAAAGTTCGATTTCTCCTTTCAGAGACACCATTCCATTGTGGTGTTCTAGGAGGAGAAAGCTGTGAAACAATTCCACACTCTTTGAGATGGTCATTAAACTCTTGGCTTAAATATTCTCCTCCTCGATCAGATCGAAGAGCCTTGATATTTTTGCCAAGTTGATTCTGTACTTCATTCTGAAATTCCTTGAATTTTTCAAAGGAGTCGGACTTATGTTTCATCAAGTAAACATATCCATATCTACTGAAATCATCAGTAAATGTAATGAAGTACTGATAACCTCCTCTGGCCATAGAACTTAGTGGTCCACACACATCAGTATGTATAAGGGCTAATAATTCTTTTGTCCTCTCACTTTGATTAGTAAAAGGAGCTTTTGCCATTTTTCCAACTAAACAAGATTCACATGTATCAAATGATTCAAAATCACATGAATTTAATAGTCCATCGCTATAAAGCTTGTGAATTCGTTTTTCGTTTATGTGGCCTAATCGACAATGCCATAGGTAGGTTGGATTCAAATCATTAGATTTAAACCTTTTTGTATTTATATTATAGATTGGCATATCAAGATTTAGAACATATATCCCATCCACAATATGGGCGCTACCATAAAATAATATATTAAGATAAAACGAACAACTATTGTTCTTTATATCAAAATTGAAACCTTCCTTGTCCAAACAAGAAACAGAAATAATATTCCTGCGTATAGCAGGTACATAGTAGCAATTATTCAGTTCTAAAATCATGCCAGAAGGTAAAGCTACATCGTATGTTCCTACGACTAATGCAGCAATTCTTGCTCCATTTCCAACTCGTAGTTTCACTTCACCTTTTGCAAGTGTTCTACTTTGTTTTAGTCCCTGCACATCCATACAAATGTGAGTACCACAACCGGTATCCAATACCCATGAAATAGAACTAGTAGTAACATTTACTTCTATAACATAAATACCTGAATCGGAAGTCTCACTTCCCTTTTTCTTCGGATCCTCCAAATATTTCTTGCAATTCCTCTTCCAATGTCCATTCTCACCACAATGGAAGCATACAGCATCAGCAGTCGGACCCAGTTTGATCTTGGATTTGGGTTTGGGCTTAATGCCCTTGCCCTTGCCCTTGACTTTACCTGGCTTCTTAAAGCCTTTCCCCTTTTGAACCATGAGAACATTAGGGGTAGGGTCCTTCTTGATATTCTGCTCAGCAGTTTTGAGCATCCTATGCAGTTCAGTCAAAGACTTATTTAGATTATGCATGTTATAGTTCATAACAAACGTGTCATAATCTTGAGGCAATGACTGAAAAATAATGTCAGTAGCCAACTCTTGGCTAATGGGAGAGCCCAGTCGTTCCAGGTTTTCAATATAACCTATCATCTTTATAACATGTGGGCTAACTGAGCTCCCACTTGCTAGCTTGCACTCAATTAAGGTTTTTACCGTTTGGTACCTTTCAATGCGTGCCTGCTTCTGAAACAAATTTTTCAGGTTCATGATCATATCGTAGGCATCCACGTTCTCAAATTGCTTTTGAAGGTCTGAGTTCATGGTAGCTAACATTAGACATGATGCATCCAATGCATCATCTTTACGCTTCTAATAAGCATTCCTTTCAGCATGGGAAGCGTTGAAAGGAGGTGCCTTCTGAGGGAGTGGTTTCTCCAGGACATAATCCTTTTTCTCCTGCTTGAGAACAATTCTCAAGCTTCTATACCAGTCCAAAAAGTTTGAACCATTCAATTTGTCCTTCTCAAGGACAGATCGCAGTGAAAAGTGTGATGCAGAGCTATTTGCCATTATCTACAACAAATATGCAAAGTGAATTGTTCATTAATATTATTTATAATAAACTCCCACTATACTTTTATAACATGTGTCCCAATAAGTATAGTGAACCAAGATCCATATTTTACCAAGACTCAAGTAAACTTTGGCTTTCCGCTCAAGACTAAGTTATTTAGGTAGACAACTCTTTGTCAATTGTATCGAATACAACTCTTGATTGTTGGGGGTTGACATCTCATATCTTATCCCCAAACACTATGCCTCAAGGCCCAAAACTGTTTTGATAGCCTCATTAAGTAAATCAATCTTGACTTATGGATAACTATTATCCATCCTATTTTACTCAAATAGTTAAAGACACCTTGCTTTGGCAGGCCCATCTATTAACGATTCAAGTCTTAATAGGATTATGATTGGAAAGGCATCATATTATTACTTAGTTTTATTAGGGACTCTTAATGTTTATTTAGCGATAAATGTATGCAAGTGATAAACATAAGCGAAACATCACTTATAACAATAAAAGTACATCAATCATACGGGAACGACTAATTCCATGCAGGGGTCAAGGGGGCTGCGCCCCCTTGCGGGGTCGAGGGGCAGCGCCTTTCGCGGGGTCAAGGGGCAGAGCCCCTTGCGGTGGTCTCCCTGCCACCTCCCGTGCCCTCGCCGTACGCATCTGGCCGGACGCCTCGAGTCCTTGCCGCGCCGGATGACTAGGCGCGGTGCCGTCTCTGCCTCAGGCAATAGACCCAGACGCGCCGCCGTCTCCGCCCGACGTCTCCGCCTCGAGCAATAGGCCCAGACGCGCCACCGTCTCCGCCCGACGTCTCTGCCTCGGGCAACAAGCCCAGGCGCGACGCCGCCTTTGCCTCGGGCAACGAGCCCAAGCGCGATGCCGCCTCCGTCTTGGGCAATGCACCCAAGCGCGACGCCAGCCCCGCCTCGACGCGAGCGGAATAGGATCAACCCATTCCTGCTTCGTTCCTTCTCAATTGATCATATCAAATCGTATTTCAAATTCATCTAACCCTAATTTAGACTCACTTCAGGCATACATCATATGTATCAACAATTAGGGTTTCCAATTCAACTTCAATATATCACAAGTCGCTTTGATACCACTGTAGGGTTCATCAACAAAAATAACGCAGCGGAATATAGAACCCTAGACAGAATCCATGTGTATATTGAAATCGAAAGGGAATTTCGAAACGTACTTTTTGCAGATCGAGGATAAATCGACAACTGATTGTGTCTGGATTAGCGCCCCAAATGTTGCACCTCTACCGGTATCCACACACACGAACGGAATTCTCCAACGGTCTACGTGCTAGCGGCAGATCTTGAAGTTTTCCTTTTCAATGCCTTTTGATTTTCGATACTGTATCGAAAAAACCCTAGACAGAGAACGATTCTCTATCTATTTATATAGCCTCATTATCCAGTGGAATTAAAAGAAGTGGGCCGGGCGATTTGGGCCCACGTTTAATCGTTATCTCATAACGAGCACAACCGCATAGATAATTTAAATAAGAGAACAAATTAAAATCTACTTCTTAAGTAGATCAAGGCGCATAGAAAATATTAAATCCGTTCGCTATTGTGTGCGACCCTGTAGGTTCACTAAACATTAGCAGTGTGCTCAAAACCTTATTGGCCCACAAGTCATAAGCGGTCTCTAGCAAGACATTATGACTACCTAAGTATAGTGAATGTCGATTTTTCCGACACAACCTAATCTACAACTAATATTAGAGTATCAACATTGATTGATTCCTAGGGCAGACCACTAACAATGTCAGGCCTAGTAATGGTTAGGTAAATCAATCTCCCTACCATACGTTGAAATTGCCCAATATCCTCTAATGGTGTTTCATTGGACACAATCTTACTGTTGTAATCCATAGGAGTGCTAGCAGGTTTAACGCCCAACTTACCTATCTCCTTCAACAGATCTAAGACATATTTCCTTTGAGTTAGGAATAGACCTTTGTCAGAACTTGCTACCTCTATGCCCAAAAAATACCTCAATTTTCCAAGGTCTTTAATGTCAAATTCCTTGCTCAACATTTGCTTAAGCTCTGCAATACCTGTGAAGTTACTGCCAGTAATGATAAGATCATCAACATAAATGAGAATAACAACAATACCTTCACCAACTGCTTTAGTAAACATTGAAGAGTCAGCTGCGCTCCTTTTGAAACCAAATCTAGTGAGTGCAGAACTCAATTTGCCATACCATGCTCTAGGCGACTGTTTGAGACCATATATTGCTTTCTTTAATTTGCAAACCATTCCCTTATCATTCTCTAAGAAATGTCCAGAAGGGACATCCACATAGACCTCTTCCTCCAGGTCTCCTTGGAGGAATGCATTCTTTACATCCATCTAAAACAACGGCCAGCCACAGTTAACTGCCAAAGATAGAAGGACACGAATAGTATTCATTTTTACTACAGGAGCAAATGTTTCCTTGTAGTCTATCCCAAAGGTTTGAGTATACCCTTTTGCGACGAGTCGAGCTTTGTACCTCTCAACCGACCCATCACTATTATATTTGATCTTGTAAATCCACCGACATCCAACTGTCTTCTTCCCATTTGGCAATTTAATAAGTTCCCAAGTACTGTTACGGTCTAATGCCTGAAGCTCATCTTTCATGGCATTTGCCCACACACTGTTTTTACAAGCTTCCAATAAGGTATTGGGCTCATGTTGATTTTTAATAGCAGACAAGAAACTTAAATACTTATGAGAAATTCTATCATACCCAATAAAATCTTGAATGGGGTGCTGAGTAGTATAATATGTTGAAAAGTCACGGAGCCACGTTGAAGGCCTTGGAATGCGTGATGATTTGCGGATTGGAGCTGAGATAATAGGTGCCGTATCTGCTGGAACTCCCTCTGTTGCATTGTTAGTTCTAACTTGCAAATCAGCCGCAACTTGAACAGGAGCAGTGTTGATATCTTCTATATTCATGGGAGCAGTGTTGACATCTTCTATATTCATGGGCTGATTCCCTTGAACAATTGCCGTTGGAATTTCCTTTTGGTTGAACATTGAAGGCTCAATAGGTAGGACAGGAAGCAAAAATTCAGAATAGTCATCTTGCTTCCCCTGAATTTGATTCTTAGCAAAAAACGTGTTAGTCTCATCAAAGACAACATCACGAGAAATATAAACGCGTCTAATACTTGGTTCATAGCATTTATATCCCTTCTTGACATTCGAGTATCCCAAGAAAACACACTTTCAAGCATGCGGATCCAGCTTGTCACCAGATTGAGAATGCACATAACACACACATCCGAAAACTCTCAGGTGAGAGATACCAAATTTTCGGCTATACAGACTTTCAATTGGAACCTTATATTCCAACACCTTACTAGGCAAACGGTTGATTAAGTAACAGCTAGTAAGGACTGCATCTGCCCAATATGTCTTAGGTAAATTTCCTGAGAATAATAATGCTCGGGTAACTTCAAGTAGATGCCTATTTTTCCTTTCTGCAATTCCATTTTGCTGTGAAGTTCCCACGCAGGAGGTCTGATGAATGATTCCCATGTCATGCAAGAACACTTGAAAAGCCTGATTGGTATATTCAGTTCCATTGTTTGTACGAAGAATCTTTATTGTAGTGTTAAATTTATTTTTCACCATATTGCAAAAATCTTGAAACACAGTTAGAACTTCACTTTTGGATTTAAGCAAATAGAGCCATGTAGCTCGAGATTTATCATCAATAGACGTAACAAAATACTTGAATCCCTCCTTAGAGTCAATAGGGGAAGCCCCCCCAAACATCTAAGTGAACTAAATAAAATAACTGTTCTATTTATGTGTGCTATGTGGAAAAGGTAACCTATGCTGCATAGCATAATGACAAGGATCACAGCAATTGGAATCATAACTTAAAGTCATATCAAGAGCATGTAACACCCGGTCAGAGGGATGACCCAAACGCCAATGCCACAGTCGGGATGTGTCAACAATCTTCCTTTGAGCCATCAAAACTTTGCTGTTGAAGTTCACCATATACAACCCATTTTGTAATTGCCCTTCACCAATCATCCTCCTCGTTGTTCGATCTTGGAAGAAAACCTTTTGAGGAGCAAAAATAGCATTGCAATTCCACTGGTTAGTGCATTTGCTAACTGACAATAAATTCGAGGATAATTCGGGTACCAATAAAGCTTCAGAATTATGTGAGAAAAATTTAATTTGTCCAACGCCCCTAGTTGGAACCTGTCCACCATTAGCAATAGTAATAGGTGGATATGACACATCTGAAGTAATATTTGATAGCAAGTTTTGAGAACTACACATGTGGTCTGTAGCTCCAGAATCAACAATAAATTGAGTTGTGGATGTAGCTGAGTAAGCATGAACATTACTAGATGTCATAGCCAAATTTCCAGTTGCAGTGCCGGAGGCGTTTGTTCTATTGCCATGTATCTGAAGTAATTGCTGAACTTATTGAGACAAAAGCTCTAACTTGGATTGAAAATCATTTGGATTTTCTTGGATTGCCACCTTGGCTTCTGCACCCTTGTCTTTGGAAAGACGCAAATGCGGATGAAGGACCCAGCACCTCTCTTTGGAATGGCCATCACGATTGCAATGGTCATAATGAAATCGAACTGGTTTCTTGAACTTTCCTTTGGCAAACTGAGAAGTGGGGTCTCTTTGCTTCATGTTGATCGCACTGTGGGCGGATTGTTCACCGAGTTCTCCTTATGTAATTGGGGCCAAAGGCATGACCCATCTCCTTGTTTCCTCACTTTGGATTATGGCACAAACTTCATCAAAAGTAGGCAATTCAAGACTCATAAGAATTTGACGTTTGGTGTCCTCAAACTCGGGTCTAATACTTGCTAACAACTGAAAGATTTTATCTTGTTCTTCTCGATTGACATAATCCATCGTATTATGGATCGCGGGTCTATACTAACGAAGCTCATCCCATTGCTTCTTCATTTTTCCCAGGTGTTCAGTGAAAAATTGTGTTGTGCCTTGCTTAGAACAAGCCAGTCCTTACTGCAACTTAAAGATCCGGGATGCATTTCTAGATTGACCATACATCTCGTATATCGAATCCCATAACGCCTTTGCAAACTCTGAATATGCAAATATCTTGTAGATCTCCGGTTCCACGGAATTGAATATCCAAGACATCACACAGTGATCATTGGCTTGCATTCCTCAAAAGAAGGATCTGACTCTTGAGGAAGTTTTGTCCGACCAGTGATATGGCCTAACCGAGATCATCCACCAAGTGCAATGTTGACAGCTCCGGACCACGGCAGAAAGTTCCTGTCAAGCCCCGTACCCCACGAAGCGCGAGCATCCCACCTTCGGTCGTTTGGCTACGACGTCCCAGGAAGCGTCGCCGACCCACACCCAAACAGAGATCAAGCACAAGCGGAAGCATAAAATAAACAAACCCAGACAACTACAATATGAGCCAAGGATAGCCAAACAACAATCAATACTTCTGAAAATATATACACTTTGTATTATTATAGAGAAACCTTTTTACAATATGTTCTACACACATAACCAAAAAGGCACAACATAGAAAACGGTCAGCAGCCACGCCACGTACTCTTGGGTATGGTAGTATAATTCTCCCACGTTCACAAATAGAATTGAGTAGTATCTCACATAAGCTACTCCATCTCCACAAGGGTGTACACTCGATGACCGCTGAATATGATGCAGTATCCCAAAAAGAGGTGGTGTCCTCGGCATCCTACGGCTGGGGGTCTAAAATTTTCGGTTTACACGACCGTGAGACGAATCTCAGCGAGTTCAACCCCTAAACCTATGCTAGGCTAACATGCAATCTCCTGACCGAAAACAAATATTTAAATCACAATACAACAATAATTAAACCATTTTCTGACCCTGCAAGTTAGACAGATCAACATATAATAGTCACGGCACATACGTGGCATGCATAATCACACGTATGCCAATCACATGCTCATGCACTGATTCTCACACATTCGCATGCCAGTCCATGCATGTTCATGCGTGCAAATGTCATCGACATGTCGCGTGCATTTCCCGACCCATTGGCCCACACTGGCACACTGGCAATTGCCCAATTTATTATTTATTACGACTCGAGTCCACAATATTCACGGCCCGGTGCGTCTAGCCTGCTTCAAAGTACATTAGGCCCAGCAATCGATCTGGCCCAGTGTCTCTAGCCTGTTTCAAAGTGCATGAGGCACAACACTAAACTCCTTACGAACTAGAGCCTGCTTCAAAGTGCATGAGGATGGTCGTCTTCCGGACGTACCGGGCATCGTCCTGCTTCAAAGTGCATGAGGACGGTATCGACCCGAAGGTCCTTAGGTGATCACATAACTCATTATTATCTGAACCCAGCGTATAACGCTTAAGGGTATTTTAAGTGATCACACACTCATGGCAGACACGCATTCTCGCACAATTCCACCACATGCCTCACTCTCGACATACATAATGCGTGTCCATGTTATGCGATGCAATGCACCATGAACACCAATGAAATTCAATCACTCAATATCACAACACGTGCTCAATTGGCCCAATTAATACCGTGTGGCCCAACGTGCGATTCACAATTCAATAATTAATTGCAAGCCAAACAGTGTCCAATCGCACTCCACAAAAATCAGCCACACAACATACGACACGGTAGTACACAA
Source organism: Syzygium syzygioides (assembly GCA_031216285.1). Taxonomy (NCBI): domain Eukaryota; kingdom Viridiplantae; phylum Streptophyta; class Magnoliopsida; order Myrtales; family Myrtaceae; genus Syzygium; species Syzygium syzygioides. Next base: position 142,572 of record JASUUD010000015.1, on the reverse strand, counting down.
TCTATCACAATTAAGCACGAATTACATATAGCCAGTCAACCCAGGCATACCCGGTAATTTTTCAATGGGCTCCTAAATTGGCCAATCAATCTAATTACTCTCCCCAATAAATTCTCAATGATTCACTAAAATTTTCCCAATAATAATTCCTATCAATCGGTACACAATATTTTTCACTGCCAGTACTAGCATTCCTAAACCAGTCCAGAAAAATGCACTATCAGTCCTAATTCAGGTTTAGAAATTTTACTCACTTAATTTATGGACCACGGCGACAAGAAACGGCGGCCGATCACTGATGAATAGTGAAACTGGGGGCGGCATTTTCCGGCGACGCACTGTTCACGGGAGGTACGGACAGGTACTATTCACAGTGGTACTGTTCACGACAGTACTATTCATGGGCGGTACGGATATGTACGGACGGGCAAAAAATGGTGGCCGACGAGACGTGGCGATGACGGTCGCGACGGGCCGTATAGATGGCAGCCGTACGGACAGCTACTGTGCCGACTGTACGGACACTGTACGGCCGACGATGGACGGCGACATATGGACGAGCTGGACGGTTGGATGGCGACGGAACGGCTATCAGAGCTCCGGCGAAGCTCCAGCGGTCCTATTTGCAGAACGGAAAAGAGAGAAAAAGAGAGAGAAAGAGAGAGAAAGGGGTTGGGTGAGGCTGAGGCTGAGGCTAAGGGCTGAGATGATCAACGGTGAGGCACGGTGGCTGGCGGCGGGGCTCCGGTGGCCGGCGGCGAGCTCTGGCGAGGCTCGGCCAAGAGGAAGAAAATGAGAAAAAAGAGAGAAAAACTGAAGGGCTGCTATTCTGGGGGTGCTGGACGTGAGGGGGGGAAGTGAGGAGAGAGAGTGGTCAGATTGGGTCAAAACGGGCAGTCTAGGGGCGCCACGTGTCGCCGATCCGCGCGATTTGACCAAAACGCTCCTAATCAAACGGTTTTAATTCATCTCTATCCAAAAAGTGAAGGGTAAAATGGTCAATGGCCCTAATAATGCAGCTGATAACCTCTAGTAATTATCCTAAAAATATCCCAAAAAAATTCAGACAAAAAATTAGCCTAGAGGCAAAACCGTCATTTTTCCGGTCCCGGGGCGAAATTTCAATTTTTGCACATACGCTTTCCATATGTGCGTGGCCAACATAATATGGCGTCGGATTTACGAAATTCACTTTTTAAACCCTCGAAAATCGACTGCAAAGTTTCGGGAATAAAATAATATTATTTTTTAAATTTTTGTCAAAATTCGAATTTTTGGCCAAAACAACTCCTGGTATGCGTGGCCACCCAAAAATGGCGTCGGTCTCGAAAAATAATCTTATTTAGCCTCGAAAAGCAACGCTAGCGTCCCGAGGGGCAAAATCGTAATTTTTCACCATCAACTGAAATTCCAATTTTTACACGTACTAACTCCAAACGTGTGTGGCCAGCGTAATATAACGTCAGATTCCAAAAAATAGCCTCTTAAGCCTTCGAAAATCGACATCGAAATCCGGACTCAATTTCAAGATCTCTCACTAACGGGCGGCTGTTTAGAGGTTACGCGTATCGACCTAGGGCTATCCATATCATAATGGTCTCGATCATTGAGAGAATAAGAAATTATCACTAGTTCCAGAGATCACAATCGTTTGGTTCAAGTTCAGGACTGGTTGGCCACGTGTACTTTCGATCTTGCAGAATCACCTGCGTCCCTATTGTACATCGTTGGCCTTGGCCAAACCCAATCCATTACTCTTTCCTAAGATCGACCCACGTTGGCCAAGAATATTCCCTCAGTGTCTCTCATGATCGGTGTCCGTTTCATGATAGGATCCCCGGTCCACGTACCGTTTTCTAATTAGCCATACCCCATTGGTTAGTATCCCGAGAGTGATCAGCTCTGGGCCCGTGACTTACTAAAATGAAATGCGAATTAATATCAATTTTATTGATCCCGGAATCACATCGAAATTCGGGCTATTATAATTTTTCCCCCTTACAAAAAATTTCGTCCTCGAAATTTACAATCCATCCTTATCTACTCAAATAACTAGGGGTGTTGACGTCTCATAGCTTCTTCACTTTCCCACGTGGCACCTTCCGTTCCGTGGTGCTCCCAGACGACTTTAACCATCGGGATCGTCTTGTTCCTTAGCAAACGCTCTTTTCTATCCTCGATCATGACTGGTCTTTCCATGTACGACACTTTATCGTCCATTTCTATCTCCTCATACCTTAAGACATGAGTTGGGTCTGGTTCATACTTTCTTAACATCGACACGTGGAAAACATTGTGTACTTGGGACAAATTAGGCGGCAAGGCAAGTCGGTAAGTCATATCTCCAATCTTTTCCAAAATTTCAAATGGTCCGACATACCTAAGACTCAGTTTTCCTTTCTTGCCGAATCTAGATAATCCTTTCATAGGCGACACCTTAAGAAACACGTGATTTCTAACCTGAAACTCTAAAGGTCGTCGTCTTCGATCGGCATAACTTTTCTAGCGACTCTGCGCCGTTCTGAGTCTGTCTCGAATGATCTCAACTGCCTCAACTGTTTGTTGTATCAACTCTGGACCCGTGATACTCCGTTCACCCATTTCATCCCAACACATTGGCGTCCTGCACGCCCTACCATATAAGGCCTCAAACGGTGCCATCTGAATGCTCTGTTGATAACTATTATTATAGGCAAACTCCACCAAGTGTAACTGTTCCTCCCATTTACCTTGAAAATATATCACACAAGCTCTTATCATATTCTCCAGGGTTTGAATAGTCCTTTCAGATTGGCCATCTGTCTGTGGATGGTATGCCGTACTCAACTGTAACTTCGTTCCTAAGGTCGATTGCAAACTTTTCCAGAAGTTGGCCGTAAATCTCGGATCACAGTCCGAAGTGATCGTTAATGGTACTCCATGCAACCTCACGATCTGCCTCACATACAGGTCTGCGTATCTTTCCAACTCAAAGTCCTTTCGCACAGCCAGAAAGTGCGCTGATTTAGTCAGTCTATCTACTATTACCCAAATTGAATCATGTCCTTTTTGGCTTCTTGGTAGTCCCGTTACAAAATCTATGGTGATATGTTCCCATTTCCACTCTGGGATTTCTAACGGTCTCAATAATCCTCCAGGCTTACAATGCTGTGTCTTTACTTGTTAGCACGTTAAACACTTAGCCACATGCCTGACCACATCCACTTTCATTCCATTCCACCAATAGTATTGTCTCAAATTCTGGTACATCTTCGTACTTCCCGGATGGATACTATAATTGCTCCTATGAGCTTCCGATAAGATTTCTTCCTTAAGTTTCCCATCATCTGGCACACACAATCGCCCTCGAAACTTCAGAACTTCATCCTCGGACACTTGAAAGTCCGGTTTCCTCTTAACTGCATCCATTTCAATAATCTTTTGGATTTCTTGATCCATAGACTGTAGTTCCTTAATCTTGATCTGAATCTCTAGCTCAATCCTTAAGGTAGCTAGTAAATTCAATACATGACTCATCTCCAACTTAAACTCTAAATCCCTGAGTCTTTCCAATAAGGTCCATTCCTTAACCATTAGATGCGCCAAACTAGACTTTCGACTCAAGGCATCTACCACTCGATTGGCTTTCCCAGGATGATACAGAATGTCACAATCATAATCCTTTAGGAGCTCCATCCATTGGCGCTGCCTCATGTTCAACTCTTTTTGCGAAAATAGGTACTTGAGGCTTTGATGATCAGTATAAATTTAGAACTTCTCTCCACACAAGTAGTGTCTCCAGATCTTAAGTGCAAACACTATAGCAGCTAATTCCAAATCATACGTTGGGTAATTCATCTCATGGGGTCTCAACTGACGCGACGCATATGCCATCACCTTCCCATGCTGCATCAACACACAACCCAATCCTCTTAGCGAAGCATCGCTATAAATCTCGAATCCTCCTGGGCCCGATAGAATGGTCAATACAGGAGCAGTCGTTAACCGGTGTTTCAATTCCTGAAAACTCTTTTCACACTTATCATCCCATTCAAACTTCACCTCCTTCTTAAGCAGTCTTGTCATTGGCATAGCTATTGACGAAAATCCTTTTACGAATCGCCTGTAATAACTAGCCAATCCTAGAAAACTTCGGATCTCGATTACTGATGTCGGTCTAGGCTACTTAGTAACTGCTTCAATCTTAGCTGGGTCTACAGAAATCCCATCCCCAGAAACGATATGTCCAAGAAATCCTACTTTGCTGAGCCAAAACTCACACTTGCTGAACTTAGCATACAATGCATGCTCTCTCAAGGTCCGTAGCACTTCAGTCAAGTGTAGTTCATGATCCTCAGGGCTCTTAGAGTACACTAGTATATCGTCAATGAAAACTATCACAAACTGATCCAGGAATTCCTTGAACACCCGATACATCAAATCTATGAAAGTGGCTGGGGCATTCGTTAATCCAAAGGGCATAACCGTAAATTCATAATGCCCGTATCGAGTCCTGAAAGCAGTCTTGGGAATGTCCTCATTTCTGATCCTTAGCTGATGGTACCCAGTCCTCAAATCTATCTTGGAAAACACTGAGGCTCCTTGCACTGATCAAATAGATCATCAATCTTCGGCAGTGGATACTTATTCTTCACTGTCACTTGGTTCAGCTGCTGGTAATCTATATATAACCTTAGAGTTCCATCTTTCTTCTTGACAAACAGGACTGGCGCTCCCCATGGAGACGCACTAGGGCGAATAAAGCTTTGTCCAGTAGTTCCTGTATCTGAACCTTTAACTCTTTCAATTCTGATAAAGACATCCTATACGGCACTTTCGAAATCGGTTATGTTCCAAGTGCCAATTCAATCACGAACTCCACCTCTCGCTCAGGCAGTAAACCTGGCAATTCCTGAGGAAACACCTCGGGAAAATTGCTTACTACGGGTATATCTTCCAACTTAGGTTCCACAACTGTTGGATCCACAACATTCACCAAATATCCTTCACACCCTTCATCCAATAGCTTACTCACCTTGAGCGAGGAAATCCAAGGGATCGAGGTTCCTCCTCGATTTCCCTGAAATACAAAATTAGGGCGCCCATCCGGATTAAATTGGATCGTCCTATCACTGCAATCCACTACAGCTTTCTATAGGACCAACCAGTCCAAACTATTAATCACATCAAAATCGAACATGGCTAATACTGCCAAGTCGATATTCTCTTCCTTACCCTCAATAATTATCTTACAGTTGGGGCATCCAAAAGAAACTAGCAACCTATCATTCACAGGTGTCGACACGCAAAGCACATGCTCAAGGAGCACTGGTTTCGTACCAACCAACTCAATAAATTGCTCTGAAACAAACGAATGGGTCGCCTCCGGATCAAACAATGCATACGCGGCATGATCACATTAGGAAATCGTACCTGTGACCACGCCCGGCGCATTCTCAGCTTCCTTTGCGCGCCATTGCATAAATCCTTCCTTGAGTTGGCGGTCGTCCCTGATTAGCCGGTGGGGGAGGTCTAGCTTGATTTCCAGCTCGTGGTGGCGGTACTCTGGACGGTCCTGATGGTTGCATTTACGGGAAGGTACGTTTCTGATGCTCCATACTCCCACACTTAAAACACGCCCCATACCTACCCAACTGGGGATTTAGTTTCCCGATATTCCGCTTGGCTAGTGGAACAAATCGCCTATTTCTAGTCATAGGCCTCTTTCCCAAACGGCGATTATTTCTATTTTGAGCAAACCGCGATCCTGAAGCATCTGCCCTTTCCTGCTGATCTCGTTCCATGATCTGTGCCCGCCTATGCATTTCCCCATAGTCTTTAATATCGTGGGACAAAATCAGACTTCGAAGATCCGGCCTCAATCAATCCCGGAATCTTCGCGCTCTATCCCTTGGATTCTCCACCATAGTTGGTGCGAACTTAGCTAATCTCGCAAACTCCGCCTCGTATTGATCCACAATCATTTGTCCCTGGCGTAGGCGCATAAATTCCATCAACTTCTTCTCTTGCGCATTCTCCGAGAAATATTTTTCATAAAAGTTTTCCACAAACATAGCCCAAGTCGAGGCCGTTCCTACCGGAAACACTCTACTTTCCACGGTGTCCACCAATCATTTGCACCCTCTTGAAGCTGGTAAACCGCCAATGTCACCTCTCCTCATCGGTGCACCCCAGAACTTTGAAGGTTTTCTCCAGTTCTTCTATCCATCTTGGCATAGCCTCGGGGTTACCGCGACCATGAAATTTAGGCAGTTTCAATTTCATAAACTGTTCTACTAACTGGGGCATTTGCCTAACCCCGGCTGGCTGAGCCTGTCCAGCATTAGCTTGATTCTCATTTCCAGCAGCAGCGGCTGCCATCTCAGCAGCTTGAGTTGCCACATTATCACGCCCTTGAGCCTGCCTATCCAGTACATTCCCGATCCTTTCCAATACCCGTAGAACTCCTTCTATATGTGGATCTTTCACCGGTCTAACATTAACTTGGGGGTCTACTGCAGCTCCCACATTAACTCCAAGGTTTTCCATTATTCTAACTCGAGCACGACCTCCACCTCTGGTCCCTCTTCCTGCACCCCTTCTAGGAACTCTCCCCTCGCTACTCATTTAGGCTACTCGGTTCTACAACTACCTGCTATAATTCAACGAAGGAATTAAAGACTTAAATCAATCTATCCCAGTCTAAGTCCTAGGCAGGTATTAAACAACAATTAAACAATCAGCATGCGGCCTAACAATTATCCAACACATCACCCAAGTGATTTGTATACTCATCTCGGGTCCTGCCGCACCTGCACTGTAAGGGTCAAACCAATAAACACGCAATCAACACATAACTGTTAGGAGATGCATGTAGCACACAAGGTCACCCTACTGGCTACCCATGGTCTCATCGCTCCTTATCACTCCCGGCTTCGACCAGATTGGACCAAGCTGACCTTGCTCTGATATCAATTCAAACGGGGATGTTACACCCCGTACCCCACGAAGCGCGAGCATCCCACCTTCGGTCGTTTGGCTGCGACGTCCCAGGAAGCATCGCCGACCCATACCCATACAGAGATCAAGCACAAGCGGAAGCATAAAATAAACAAACCCATACAACTACAATATGAGCCAAGGATAGCCAAACAACAATCAATACTTCTGAAAATATATACACTTTGTATTATTATAGAGAAACCTTTTTACAATATGTTCTACACACATAACCAAAAAGGCACAACACAGAAAACGGTCAGCAGCCATGCCACGTACTCTTGGGTATGGTAGTATAATTCTCCCACGTTCACAAATAGAACTAAGTAGTATCTCACATAAGCTGCTCCATCTCCACAAGGGTGTACACTCGATGACCGTTGAATATGGTGCGGTATCCCAAATAGAAGTGGTGTCCTCGGCATCCTACGGCTGGGGGTCTGAAAAGTTTTGGTTTACACGACCGTGAGACGAATCTCAGCGAGTTCAACCCCTAAACCTATGCTAGGCTAACATGCAATCTCCTGACCGAAAACAAATATTTAAATCACAATACAACAATAATTAAACCATTTTCTGACCCTGCAAGTTAGACAGATCAACATATAATAGTTACAGCACATACATGGCATGCATAATCACACGTATGCCAATCACATGCTCATGCACTGATTCTCACACATTCGCATGCCAGTCCATGCATGTTCATGCGTACAAATGTCATCGACATGTCGCGTGCATTTCCCGACCCACTGGCCCACACTGGCACACTGGCAATTGCCCAATTTATTATTTATTACGACTCGAGTCCACAATATTCACGGCCCGGTGCGTCTAGCCTGCTTCAAAGTGCATGAGGCACAGCAACCGATCTGACCCAGTGTCTCTAGCCTGCTTCAAAGTGCATGGGACGCAACACAGATCTCCTTACGAACCAGAGCCTGCTTCAAAGTGCATGAGGATGGTCGGCTTCCGGACGTACCGGGCATCGTCCTGCTTCAAAGTGCATGAGGACGGTATCGACTCGAAGGTCACGACCCGAAGGTCCTTAGGTGATCACACAACTCATTATTATCTGAACCCAGCGTATAACGCTTCAGGGTATTTTAAGTGATCACACACTCATGGCAGACATGCATTCTTGCACAATTCCACCACATGCCTCACTCTTGACATACATAATGTGTGTCCATGTTATGCGATGCAATGCACCATGAGCACCAATGAAATTCAATCACTCAATATCACGACACGTGCTCAATTGGCCCAATTAATACCGTGTGGCCCAACGTGCGATTCACAATTCAATAATTAATTGCAAGCCAAACAATGTCCAATCGCACTCCACAAAAATTAGCCACACAATATACAACACGGTAGTACACAATCTATCACAATTAAGCACGAATTACATACAACCAGTCAACCCAAACATACCCGGTAATTTTTCAATAGGCTCCTAAATTGGCCAATCAATCTAATTACTCTCCCCAATAAATTCTCAATGATTCACTAAACTTTTCCCGATAATAATTCCTATCAATCGGTACACAATATTTTTCACTGCCAGTACTAGCATTCCTAAACCAGTCCAGAAAAATACACTATCAGTCATAATCCGGGTTTAGAAATTTTACTCACTTAATTTCTGGACCACGGCGACAAGAAACGGCGGCCGATCACTGATGAACAGTCAAACCGGGGGCGGCATTTCTGGCAACGCACTGTTCACGGGCGGTATGGACGGGTACTGTTCACGGGCGGTACGGACATGTACGGACGGGCGGAAAATGGTGGCCAGTGAGACGTGGCAGTGACAGCGGCGACGGGCCATACGGACAGCTACAGTGCCGACCATACGGACACTGTATGGCTGGCGACGGACGTCAATGTATGGACGAGTTGGACGGCTAGATGGCGACGGAACGGTGATTGGAGCTCCGGCGAAGCTCCGGCAGTCCTGTTTACAGAACGGAAAAGAGAGAAAAAGAGGGAGAAAGAGCGAAGCTCCGACGCCACGTGTCGCCGATCCGCGCGATTTGACCAAAACGCCCCTAATCTAACGGTTTTAATTCATCCCTATCCAAAAAGTGAGGGGAAAAATGGTCAATAGCCATAATGCAGCTGATAACCTCTAGTAATTATCCTAAAAATATCCCAAAAAAATTCGGACCAAAAATTAGCCCAGGGGCAAAACCGTCATTTTTCCGGTCCCGGGGCGAAATTTCAATTTTTTCACATACGCGTTCCATATGTGTGTGGCCAACATAATATGGCATCGGATTCGCGAAATTCACTTTTTAAGCTCTCGAAAATCGACTGCAAAGTTTCGGGAATAAAATAATATTATTTTTTCAATTTTTGTCAAAATTTCAATTTTTGGCCAAAACAACTCCTGGTATGCGTGGCCACCCAAAAATGGCGTCGGTCTCAAAAAATAACCTCATTTGGCCTCGAAAAGCAATGATGGCGTCCCGAGGGGCAAAATCGTAATTTTTCACCCTCGGACCGAAATTCCAATTTTTACACGTACTAACTCCAAACGTGTTTGGCCAGCGTAATATGACGTCAGATTCCAAAAAATAGCCTCTTAAGCCTTCGAAAATCGACATCGAAATCCAGGGCCAATTTCGTGAATAAAACTCACTAAACTTTCAATTTCAGGGTCTCTCACTAACGGGCGGCTGTTTAGAGATTATGCGTATCGACCTAGGGCTATTCATATCGTAATGGTCTCGATCATTGAGAGAATGAAAAATTATCACTAGTTCCAGAGGTCACGATCGTTTGGTTCAAGTTCAAGACTGGTTGACCACGTGTATTTTCGGTCTTGCAGAATCACTTGCGTCCCTATTGTACATCGTTGGCCTTGGCCAAACCCAATCCATTACTCTTTCCTAAGATCGGCCCACATTGGCCCAGAATATTCCCTCAGTGTCTCTCGTGATCGGTGTCCGTTTCACGATAGGGTCCCCGGTCCACGTACCGTTTTCTAGTTAGCCATACCCCATTGGTTAGTATCCCGAGAATAATCAATTCTGGGTGAGACTTACTAAAATGAAATGCGAATTAATATCAGTTTTATTGATCCCGGAATTACATCGAAATTCAAGCTGTTACAGTTCCTCCCATTCAGTAACAAGGACGTGAGTCGCTGACTGTGTGCCTCCTGCACAACGGTCTTCGATGACCCCATCACCGCAACAGTCTTCGATGACTCCATTCCCGCAGCATTTTTCTCCTTATCACCCATAACGCAGAGCAAGCAAAAGAAAAAAAAAAGAATTGCAGAGATGACAGAAGACGAGCAAAAAGAAATTTGATTCAGTGCTCACAGGAATTGTCGATCTGAGACCTGCTCTGATACCATGATGAATTTTGGTAATGTAGTCACAAAGAAGGACACAAGAGTTACGAGGTTTAGCGATGTGCCTACGTCCTCGGGCAAAAACTCTCTTCTTTTTTTCTTAGAGAGATCTGCTACCATTATTCCGCAAATATACACAAGGGATGCTATAACAAAGGAAACTAGCAAACCCAAAAATATGAAAACAATCAAAACACAGATTTGCCTGTAACAGATTTGCCTACAATCTCTCCTTTCCTTTGAATAAGAAAAAACGAAAATCTCGCAAATCTCGCCAATACACACCAACCAACATTTCGTCCGTGGAAATCAAGGATTGGCATCGCGTCCTATACGAGGGAGTGCTCCTGGAAAACAATACACAGGTAAAGTCCCATACAATTTCCCTTTCAACTCCATCTATATATCTATCGGTACTAAATGCAAGTTCTGTGGTCAGCTCGATCTATCGATCACATGGGGTCTCGAAGGACCTTTCACACAATAGATTGAATCAATCCAGGACTAATTAAATTCACGGCACACCATATTCCAAAAGGAAAACAGGGTTAGTGGGAATTCGCATAATGATATCAATGGCATAGATTTTGTTCGATTATATGGTTTCATTTCTTTAACTTGGAACGGCACACCTAACAAATTTGAGTAGTAAGAAGGACTCTTACCACCAGTAATAGTGATTTTCTGGGGAAAAAAATTCACCTCACTGTGGATTTAATAGAAGTTTTGGGTCGAAGAAAAGCTTCACAAGAACTGCTTCCTGGTGCTTCCCAAGGCATTTCACATTGCTGGGGGCGACGAAGAAAGTTGCTGGAAGTGGATCACCGTCAAAGAAACCTGGTACCTCTTTCAATAATTTAATTGATCACAAGGAAATAAATACACTAATCGATGTGGCATAACGGTTAAAGCCGTATGTTACATCTGGTTCACGTGTCACATCGTGATCTTGTAAATACTAAAATTCTCTAATTTAGTTTCCGCAGCCCTGTCGACATACCCGTCCCCAGATTAGTGCAGTTATCCTGGATCTATATGCAGGGAAAATTCAGAACAAGTGCGCTCTCCCCCAACACGACGTATGAGGTCGCATTCGTGGTCAAACTCAGTAGAAATAGCTACAAATGGCCTCTTCCAGTGAACATCGAGCTCGACCTGCCGGATGGGAACAAACTGATCCGCACAGAGAATCTGGAGAGGAAACCGAAGGAGAAATGGATGAAGCTCCACGCCGGTGAATTCATGATGGACCCGAAGACGGTGGGGACGATTGTTTTCACCCTCCACAAGACGTGCCAAATGTATAAGTCGGGCCTCATCCTCAAGGGCATTCTTATTCATCCCAAGAATTAAGCAATGCACACACTCGGCTGATACCGTGGAGCACAGGTTCTTGTTAGCTATATCACACTATCCTTAATTATGAAAGAGATCTTTTGTTCACTGAATGTGACATGCACTCAGGGAAAAAAATCATATCCTTTTGAGCTAATAGCGATACTTGGCTCAGCGTGTTTTGTTGTGACTGAGTTTTTGGATTTGGGAATTAGATGTTGGGGTCTGTGCGTGATTTTCCACAAATTACGGGCTTCTTGGTAAGAGGGGATAACTTCAAGTTGTCCAGCTATGGGAACAATAGACGATCTCAATTCAAGTTGAGAATAATCTAAGCATGGGATTTATCTCATGTACACCTGATATCGTATTTGAACTTCTGAGATTTTATGGACCACTACCAATAAATTGATAGTTTAATATATATAACTATTTGAATACAACCTTTTATGAGTGGGCTGAACTTTAAGACTTATAATATATTATAAGGGAGGCAAATAAGGGTCCTAAAAACATTTGAACCCAAAACTTAATGTTCTGATTCATGTTAAAAAGTTCAATCCAAAAGTTTAAGCCAATATATAGAGAGAGACTACATTATAAATAGCATGTAAACCCCGTAAACAAGTAATGTAGGATACTTTAATACCTCCTCTCACGTGTAAGTCAAATTATGAATGATACGCGAAATTTGATGAACTAGGGGTCGTACATGCGCAATTAATATGGGCAAAATAGGGCTTTGATATTGTGATAAGAAATATGCAGAAGAAATAATTGTGTAATTTATGTATATTACACTATGAAGAATATATAAGCCTATGTATAAACTTTACAAGATACCTATCTACCAATAACAAGATATTACTATATCAATTACAATTAATTAGAATCAATAAAAAAATGAACAATTAAATGAGATATACGACCAATCTTGAGAGATATGACAAATCAAAAGAGATGCAAAATCAAATGAGATATATGAAATGTCTAAGATATATCCCTAACATCTTGTAACGTCTTGAATTCGCCCACTTCCGGGATTAATAAAATAGATGATTATTCCTCATTTTATTTTGGTGAGTCTCGCCTGGAATTGATCATTCTCGGGATACTGACTATTGGGGAATGGCTAACTAGGAAAATGGTACGTGGACCCAAGAACTCGATCGTGAATTGAGTTCGATTTTGAGAAGCAACGAGGGAATATTTTGTACCAATGTGGGTCGATCCAAGGAGAGTGACGGATTCAGATTGGCCAATGACGTACGATCGGATCGCGGGTAATTCCGCACGATCGAGAGTACGCGCGGCGAACGATCCCGAACTTATTCCGGATGACCGCGACCCCTGGGACTAGCAAATCCTCGTGTTCTCTGGGAAATCGAGACCGACATGACTCGGGTACCCCTAGGTCAATACGTGTAACTCCTAAATAACCGCATGTTAGTGAGAGATGCTAAAATCGCAAATTGAGCGAAATTGATCGTGGAATTGAGTCCGAACTTCGGTGCCGAATTTCGTGGGCGTACGCGACTATTTTGTAAAGACGACGTCATTTTTATGTGACAACTCATATTTGGGATCAGTAGAGTCAAAAATTGGAAATTTGACCCGGAACCGGAAAATTACCGTTTTGCCCTTGTACCCTAGCCTTGTATTCTAAATTTTGGATTTATTTGGAGACTATTTTAGGGTTTTATATTGAATTGTATCAGCCCAATAATGCTGAAATTTTGGACCATAATGCCCCCAAGATTTTTAGCAAGCCTTGACTTTAGCCCTTGGATTAGGGGCAAGATTGTCATTATTGCAAAGTTGGTCACCAACCCCCACTTAGTCCAAGCCATATACACTCTAGTCTCTCTCTCTCCTCCTCACTCCACCATCACCATCACCGGCCATCCCCTCTCTTCCCCTCTCCCGCGAGCTCTCCCCTTCCCTCTCTCCCGGCCACGCGCGCCATCGCCAACGGAGCGCCGCCGCCGCCGCCGCCGCCGCCGGTGCTGCTCGCCGAGGCCGCCCATCCTAGCCAGCCTCACCCCACCATCACCATTCCGTCCCCCTCTCCTCTCCCTCTCGCCATGTCTCTCTCTCTCTCCCGTTCTCTCTCTCTCGGCCGCTCAAGAGCCTCGCCGGAGCCGCCGCTCGCAGCCACTGTTTCGGCGCAGGACCGCCACTGTCCAGCCGCCCTTGCCACTTGTTCAACCGTGTTTGAAGCTTAGGAATCCAAGTGAGTGCAACCCTAAATCCTAATTAGGCTAATGTGTGTTTCTAGATGAGTTTTAGAGATTAATTAGGGTAATTTAGGGGTTAGCTTATGGAAACTGTTAGGGGCTGATTTTGTGGCACATTTGGTGACCTAGAGTGATAATTTAACTGAGGTTTAGTGGTCCATAACGTGCTGCGTGGTGGCTGATCATGGGAGTCGCGATTCGGACAAAAATTGTGGATTTGGCGGGTGAAATTTGTGAGCCAAGTAATGGCTATTTTCATGGTGATTCTTGTGGCCTAATGTGATGTTTTGGAAGTGATTTAATGGCCCAAGGTATGTTCACGGCTGAATTGGTGATGGGTCGATTTGGACCATAATTGGTTAATTAAGGTTTAAGTGTGAATTGTTAAGGGAATGGTGATCGGCCCATGAGGAGACTAGATTAAACATGGCTTGTTTGTGATTGTATCATGCTCTATGATGTGCTTGGCATGGCCAATTCATGAATTGCTTGGTGGACTAATCAGCATGAATAGTTTGGGTGTTTTAATTGCGTGAAATCGGGTGCCAAATTACATGTTGTGACTGATTGGATTAATTAGCTTTTTTTTTTTGGTAAAGGATTAATTAGCTTTTTGGGCATGTTGAAATGTGAATTGAGCATGTTGTAATGCCATTCGATAAATAGTCCAATCTTATTGAGTGCCCAGTGCGAATTTCACGAATGCCGAGTGTGGAATTTTATGGCCATGAGTGTGCATCTCGAACATTGGCATGACATGTGCATATGCGAGTGTGCACGAATGACATGAGCATGTGATCACCTAAAATGCTCTGATACGTTTTACGTGGGGTTCAGATAATAATCAATCATTGTGAATGTGTGATCACATAAAACCCTGATGCATTTTACGCGGGGTATTGAACCCGTCCTGAGGCATGTTACGCGAGACGATGCACGGACTACCGGAAGATGGCCAACCTGATGCGTTTTATGTGGGTTTTGTGTCATGAGCCTGATGCGTTTTACGTGGGCCAGAGATCGATCTCGAAGTGATAGACCTGATGCGTTTTACGCGAGTCGAAGGAGAATTGGTAAATGGAAAGTGTGCAAGAGTGCAAGTGTGCGAAAGTGCATTGTGAGCATGAGCACGAGTGTGAGCATGAGCATAGCATATGCATGACATGTGTTGTGACCAATTGATGTTATGTTTGTGCCACGATTGGGTTTTGTGTTATTATTGTGAATTTATAAAATGCCTAACCTGCAGGTCCAAGTAAGTATTGGATTTGGACCCGAGGACCTGGGTCACTTATGTTTTGGATTTTGTGTTGTTTAGTGCTCGTCAGGAGGTGCATATTAGCCTAGTTTAGGTTTGGGGGGCCTAGTCACTGAGATTATTCTCACTGTTGTATAAACCCAACACTAAAAAAAAACACAAGGGATTATCGACGAATTTTGCGACAAAAAATTTGGCAAAATCCATTGCAAATCGAATTTGCGACGAAATTAGCGACGGAAAAAATTCCGTCGCTAATAGGGTGCCGCAAAATTTTGCGACGGAAAAAAATTCGTCGCAAATTAGCCACGAACACTGTTTGTCGCAAAATTCGTCGCAAATTTCGTTGCAAAATTAGTTGCAAAATTCGTCGTAAATTTCGTCGCAAAATTCCACTACAAAAAAATGAGGTTTTAGCGACGGAAAATATCAATTTTCGTCGCAAAAGTCGCCGTAAAATTCATCGGTAATTATTCGTCGCAAAATTCGTGACAAATAATTCATTGCAAAATTCGTCACAAAATTTGTCGCTAATTATTCGTCGCAAATTATTCGTTACAAAATTCGTCAAAAATTATTCGTCACCAATTATTTATCGCTAATTATTCGTGACAAAATTCGTTGCTAATTTCAACCAAAAAAAAATTCATCGCTAATTTGCCAAATTTTTTTTTTGGGTCCATAATTTTTTTTTGGTCAATAAGAGCAACGAATTTTTATTAATTATTTAGTGACGAATTTTTTATTAATTCTTTAGCGACAAGCTCTACGACGAATATTGTTTAGGGATGAAATTAGCGACGAAATTTTCTTTTTGCGACAAACTTTTATAATTTGTGATCATACGATAAAATCATTTCTTTTATTTTTCGATTTTAAATCTAATTAAAAGCAAAATTAATTTCTAGGTCAATCGGTTCCATGCCAAATGCCAATCAAAGTGCTAGGTCAATCTACTTCTACTAGCAATACGAGTCGAACATTGAAGGAACACGATGCACATAGGGGAAGAGACAACGAGAGAAAGAGAGTGTTGAACAAGCACAAAAATGGGAAGAATCAGAGTTCGACAAAACAGCATTAAGCTGCCGCACATCAAAACATTGAAAAGACACAGCAAAGAGATTCACAAGAAAAACTTAATCCGAATTTTGTCTTTCAAGTACATTCACAGTGAACTATTATGGCATTTCGCTTTGAAACCTGTTAGAGGAACTTCCTGTATGGCCTTCCATTATCCTCATCCTGCATATGCTGTTAAACACCAGCCAAGGTAGATATATGAGTAACCCAACACATTTGCTTTCAAATGAACCACAATCAAGATGCAGTTTCGGCACTAGTTTGAAGAGAACATCCAGAAGAATCCATCATTAATAAAGGGATAGCCAACACACATACACCAATATTGCTTGGCGATTGAAAATCAAGATGTCAATCACATCCACTCTATTTTGTTTCAGCTAGCCAGTCTACAGTCATCTCAGAATAGAGTGGTTAGAGTTCTTTGTGCTCCCCACTAGATAAGATATTTGCCAAAGGTCAAACAACCTGCCCTATATGAACTTGACTCCTATAATCCCAGACCCAATGTGAAAAGATCAAAGGACTACAATTTCTTTCTCAAGGTAGAAAAAACAGTTAGGTTCAGTACATCACTGTAGTTAAGAACCTGAAGTATGAACTTCCACAAGGATAACATGATGAAGCAAATTCCAGTGAGCCTGTTAATCTTGGCTTTGACCATAGTATTTCCCAGAGTAAAGCCTCAATGCAAGTTAAGGATATAAAGGCTAGTGCACTTAGCCAATTGATTCAGTTATAAAAAGAAATAGCAAATAGGCTGTGGTGTGCAGCATGTATTCTTGGATGTCTAATCTGCTGTAAGCCCCTTCTACCAATCTTTCAACATGCTTCACCAAGTGAACTCAATATAATCAACAGACCCATTAATCTCGTTTCTCCAAGGAGACATCCATCCAGCCCTGCCCTTTACAAACCGTGCTCAACACTGTGTTTCCCAAGATTGAAAGTTCAGATTTTTTAAACTAGAGAAAACCAATAAAACTAATGTCATCAGCAAAAGCAGCAAAAAAGAAAAAAATTGTCTCAATTTGGACAGGCCACTAAATTCTTATAACCATTAAGCTTTGACTGCCGCCGTATCTTCAATGAGATCCACTAACTCCAAGCTCAATCAATCAATTACTTTTTCATAGGTAACGACCTGTATCTTAAGACTCAACACATTACAAAAAATAGCCTTATTAGTCTCCCCTGTCTACCCTCTATTCCATCTGCCAATCGTGCGTATTGCTCTCTTCCTGGTATGTCCATTTCCTACAGTACAATAAATATTTCAATGCCATCCACCGCGGGATGAACAAAGAATTGCTAGCCTTGATTAAAGGGTACAGAGAGTTAAGAACCCATTGAATCCATTGTCAAGTGTTCAGCTCTAACTTCTCATTCCAGGGCGCAATCCAAAGCCAACAACAACTAAGCCACTAAGCTAACTCTCCCAGCAAGCGCAGCGATCAATTCAATGGCAATCCAAACAAGGGCAAACAAGCGAATCCGAAAGGCCAGATCAATCAAGCGAGGAGGAGGAGTAACGTACGAATTCGCGGACGATGCCCTTGTAGACGACGAGGAGGAGGGCGACGCCGATGATGCCGACGAGGACGAGGTTCCGGCGAGTCCACCGGAAGTTGTGCTCCAGGTTCTCGCGCGCCGTGCTCGAGTCCTCGATGAACCTGTTCTTCAGCGTTTCCATTCCTCCTTGCCCTCGATGGGGGGAGGAGCCGCCACCCCTTTGGGCTTCGCGCCTTCTAGGGCTCCGGAGGCATGGGCGAGGAGGAGTCGCGGGAGGAAGCGCCAGGGGGAAGGGGGTACCGAAAACCCTAGCGAGTGCGAGAGGCTTGGGGGTGTGGGGGAGAGGGAAGAAGCAGAAGCGAGAAGGAGAAGGAGAAGCGGAAGCAGATCTGATATGATCGAGAAAGAGGGAGAGAGAGGGAGAACAGTGAGAGGGAGAGAGAAATTGGGGGTGATGGCGGGGCTTTGGGGCGCTCTTTTTTTAATTAAATATTGGGGGTGATGGCGGGGCTTTCGGGCGCTCTTTTTTTAATTAAATTTGCGACGAACCTTATGTTCGTCGCAAAAATTAGCGACGAACCTTATATTTCGTCGCAAATTTTAGCGATGAATTTTTAAGTTCGTAGCTAATTTGAGACAGATTTTTTTTTCAATCGCAAATTTGCGACGAATTTTTTTTTCCATCGCAAATTTGGGACGGATTTTTTTTTCCGTCGCAAATTTACGTCCGATTTTATTTCCGGGGCAATTTGCGACGGATTTTGATTTCCGTCGCAAATCTGCGATGGATTTTTTTTCAGTAGCAAATTTGCGATGGTTTTTTTTTTGTCGCAAATGTGTGTTGGATTTTTATTTCCAGCGTAAATTTGCGACGGATTTATTTTCCGTCGCAAATTTGCGACGGATTTTTTTTTCCGTCGCAAATTTGCGTTGGATTTTTATTTTCGGCGTAAATTTGCGACGAATTTATTTTCCGTCTCAAATTTGCGACGGATTTTTTTTCCATCGCAAATTTGGGTCCGATTTTATTTCCAGGGCAATTTGCGACGGATTTTTTTTTCTGTGGCAAATTTGCGACGGATTTTTGTTCCGTCGCAAATTTGGGTCCGATTTTATTTCCGGGGCAATTTGCGACGGATTTTTTTTTCTGTGGTAAATTTGCGACGGATTTTTGTTCCGTCGCAAATTTGGGTCCGATTTTATTTCCAAGGCAATTTCCGACAGATTTTTTTTCCGTCGCAAATTTGAGACGGATTTTTGTTCCATCGCAAATTTGCAACAGATTTTTTTTTCCGTCGCAAATTTGGGTTCGATTTTATTTTCAGGGCAATTTGCGACAGATTTCTTTTTTCCGTCGCAAATTTGCGACGGATTTTTTTTCCGTTGCAAATTTGGGTCCGATTTTATTTCCAGGGCAATTTGCGACGGATTTTGAATTTGCGGCGGATTTTTTTTTTCGTTGCAAATTTGCGACGGATTTTTGTTCCGTCGCAAATTTGTGACGGATTTGTTTTTCCGTCGCAAATTTGGATCCAATTTTATTTCCGGGGCAATTTGCGACGGATTTAAATTCCGTCGCAAATTAGCGACGAATTTTTATTTCGTGGTAAATTCCATCGCAAATTAGCGACGAATAATTTTCGTCGCTAATTTGCGACTAGAAAAAAATTTCGTCGCAAATTAACGACGAAAAATTTCCCGTCGCAAATTTTCGTGGCAAAATTCATGTTATTTTTGTAGTGCAATTTTTCATACCCCCGGCCTTGAGATTCCCGCAGTACCTATTCGTTTTGGGATACTTTACCGGATAGGTCGGGAGGGGAGGAGACGGTGTACCCCGCAGGGAATGGGAATTTTTATGTTAGATATCTGTCTATAGTTTGGGTTGATGCGGGCGAGCAGCTTGACCAGGCCCACAGGTAAATAGGGCGGTGTATAAGGGACCTTACCGGGACTTACGGGCCCCTTCGATCTTTCGAGGTCCCGTTTAGCGAGTCAGGGGATGTTGACCCTCAGTATCCCGATGGGGATTTGGCGAGCCCTGACCGTGCATCCGAGGAGAGCCCTAGGGTTGACTTAGGGCACAGGCCAGATATTTGGGAGATGGACGAACCGGAGCAGATGGAGGAGGAGCTAGAGGATGGGGACCCAGATCCAAAACTGATGGATTCGAAGGATGAGCCAGGCCGATGGACTTGGACCTCGAGCTGGAGGCAGTAGATAAGGAGGACGGTTCAGACGAAGAGTCATCCGGGATCGGTACCGATTTGAAGTCCATGGAGTCCGAGCCAGAGTCGTCCAAGAGTTCTTCCGACTCGTCGAGTTCTGATCCAGACTGGGAGCCCTAGAGTAGAAGTTAGACTCTAGTTAGGTCGGGCCAGTAACTTTTTAACTACAGCCCCACCTAGTTCTAGTACCCCCTGATCGCCTGGCCACTTACGCCTTTTTGTCAGTAGTGGCCATTGACCCGCTTTTGATTTTTGGGCGTATGCTGTACATGAATAGTGTATAAGTTCTCTCTATTAATGCAAGTGTATATTTTAATCCTGTTGTTGGTTCTATCCTTGGTCTCATGTTTGATTCGTATGGGTGTGTACGTTGCTTCCGTATGTGCCTTGTACTCTGTTTGGTTGTTGGGTCGACGACGCGTCTTGGGACGTCGCACTCGAGTCGACCTCGGCTGGGTTGTTGCATACCGTAGGGTTTGGGGCGTGACACATCTCCTCAAGCTTAATGTGACATAAAAGAAGTCAACTAGATTTGAAGAAAATATCTAAAAAACACTCGGGTGGATGTGCCTTAATGAAGACATCAGCAGTTTAATCAACCGATGAAATGGAAATGAGACAATCAGTGCCACAAAGCACGTGATGTTGTATGAAATGATAATCTATTTTAATGTGTTTGGTGAGCTCATAAAAGACATCATTATGTGCTATTTGGATCACACATTGGTTGTCGCAATAAATAACCACAACTATAACAGGCTCATATGTTTTCTAGTAACCATCACAATCACAATAGCTCCGATGTAGTATTAGAAAGAGCATGATATTTTGCTTCCATACTAAATTGATTGACAACGATATGTTTCCTATTAACCCAGAAAAAAGCAGTGGCCAATAGTGGAGTGACGATCGAGAGGGTCACCAGAGTAGTCAGCATTATAATAAACCGTCTGTTGAGAAAACCCTTCTAATAGATTTTGAAGTTGACAAACTATTAACGTGTTTCTTATAAGTCTGATAAATTCCTTGCAGTAATTTGATTCAGGAAGTTATTCTTAAAAGAGAAGCATATGTCAATCTTGATCTTGTTCAGATTGTGGAATTATTTCAAGTAAAAGAGGTTCGGACTTTATCCTGGAGATGAAGAACTTTAGACTCAAAGAACCACTTGTGTTCCTATCCTGACACAAGTTCAGAACAAAGTCCATAACGTAACAAAAGTTTAGAACGTGAAGCAAGTTCAGAACATATATAACGGCTGGTGATCTAGTTTGGATTTCACATATAGAATAAATTGATCGACTCAATCTTGAAGATTGTTTTTGCAACGTTTTAATATGCAAAACATCTTAAATGATTGGCAAATCAATCTCAAGACAAATTACCTTCTAAGCGAAGAAGCTCTATTTATGAAAACCAAAACTTTGGCTGTATGGGTAACCAGAATCAATGGAGATTCAGATTTTGTTCCTCAATGGCTACTCAATTTTCTTTATACAAATCTGTCCAACATGAATATTGGAAGATGATCCTTTAAAGATTGTCCAACGGCTAGATAATTGAGTAATAATTGATTAGATTTTTATTCATATATACTTTCCGAAGTTCCAGGCCTAAAGCTAACCGTCAATTAGTTTTGACCACAATATTAGTCAAAGGAGTATCTTGGTCTTCTTGCCGAGATGATGTCCACACATGACAAACGTGTCCATCATAATCGATATAGGTAGCTACTTATATCAACAATCCCGTGAGTCTATCCAATCTTCTCGCTGGTAATCGACTTGCGAACTGTCATCCATTGACCCTCCCGCATACATTAATGCTCAAGACTTTATTCGGTTGTTTATTTTATCATAGTACCTCCAAATCTTGACAAAATTTCCATTATCCTAGACTTGTTATCCCTCTATCAAGTTCCATCTAGCTTTTATTCGTCTTTCCATGATGTCCTTTGGATTTCATCAACGGCGATTAAGCATCCTTTTTATCAACATTACCTAAAATAATACATCTACTGGATTTGTCAAATAATAATGAGAAATATATGGTTTTCTCAGCTTTAAAATATCATAGGAGGTTTTCCCAACACACGTCAACGTGGACCAAGAGCCATCCAATCAATTGACATGCTAGCATGAGACGCCCCAAAACGTCACTTGCGCACGTGTCTTTTCTAATTATATTCTTTATTCAGTAATAGCATGCGGAAACTCAATTAAATTTTTCCTCAACAAAATATCGTACAAGAAAACTCGCACGAGTTAAACATGGATATTAATTTTATTTATGTTAAACATCAATTTTACAACTTAACTACATCATTCAAGCAAAATACAAAACACCAATGTCTTGAAATAAAGGTCAAGATAGCCTATCTCCATATTTCATTATACTCCAAAAGTTTGTCTGCACATAGGTAGACTTTACATCATGGACCGTCTATCTTCCCCAACGACGAGTCACAAACATCACTACCGTCATATCAGTCAAACACTGGCACTCATAGTGTCTAGGAAAACTAGCAAGCATTTGCGGCAAATTGGCCATTCCTACACGTTTGAAAAATAAAGGAATGAGTCGAAACCCAGTAAATAAAATATGTAGTTTTAAGTTAGGAAAATCATCTTACCACTTCACTTGGCACAAACAACGTACATGCATAACAACTAGTATGCAAAGAACTTGAATAAATGTTATTCCTTTTCCATTTAGATATGCCACCATAATTTGATCATTTCATTATTCCACAATATTTTCATTCATATGCAAGCATATGATATATATAGTACTCATACACATGCATTAGATTCGTTACTTCTCCTCCTGAATACTTTCGAGGCATCTCAACTCCGAGGCATCTCGGTACACCCTCCAAAGCATCCCAACCTATAAGGCATCTCGACTCTCGAGGCATCTCAGTATAAGCATCCGACCAATGGAGCATCCCGACATATGGGGCATCGTCATTGTTGATCTGTAGGTGACGGAAAATATATTATTCTCATGCAAGCCATGAATAATAAGTATTTGCATACATATACTCATCATTTTTTCCTTTCTCATCTTCCACATTCATATCATAATAGTAATAACACCTTACTTATCTCTTCCATTTTACAATGATAAGTAAACATTTACATGCATTGGACAAACATTTATATATGAATCAATATGTGATTAGACTCAAGAAGTAAATCTATTCAAGTTCAGAAAATAAATCTACTCAGCTCATAAGGTAAATCTATTCAAATTCAGAAAGTAAATATACTCAAGTTTAGGCAGTAAATATGTTATGGTTTAAAAGTAAAATCTATTTGGGTTTATAAATAAGTATGTCCAGATTTTGAAAGTAAAGTTTATTCGAGTTCAGAAATAAGTATGTCCAAGAATCTGAAAGTAAAATTTGTTTGGATTATTTTGAAAGTAAAATCTATTCTGGTTTAGAAATAAGTATATCTAGATTTTGAAAATAAAATTTGTTCAGGTTTAGAAATAGACATATACAAATTTTGAGAATAAAATCTACTTGGTTAAGAAATAGATATATTTAGATTTAAAAATAAGTATAACTAGATATAGAGAGTAAACATCTACTCGGGTTCAAAAATAGTTATTGTGACATTCCGAATTTTGGCACATTTTTAGGATTTATAAAACGTGTAATTCGTCAGTGCACTTATAATAAAATTTTGCTTGGAACTGATCAATCTCGGGTTATTATTTTTAAATTAGAGATTTCGCTAGAATCGCACTCGATCGAATTTGGCCGTTATTTAAAACCCAAACTTTGGTGTCGAATTTCTCGGAGTTCCGGGACGAATTTAATTAGACGGTGTTGATATTAAAAACTAGAAATTTTCGTGGCCCTTAGATCTTGGCTTGCTCACCAAGATCAATTTTGGACCCTTGGATTACACTTGAGTGGGTTGACTTGCACTCTCTCTCTCTCTCTCTCTCTCTCTCTCTCTCTCTCTCTCTCTCTCTCTCCTCCCTTCACCCTTGCGTGCGTCCCCCTCCCTCTTCCTCTTGCAGCCGCGTCTATCCTCCGCCTCTCACCCTCTCTCGACCGCGTCACCGCTAGCCACCGCTGCGCATCCAGCCCCAACGCCGCGCACCGCTCACCCCCCTGGCCGTCCGGCCGCTCGACCAGCCGACGTCGTCGCGAGCTTGCCCCAGCCGAGCCACCCGTCCTCCTCTCGGCCACGAGTAGTAAATCGGCTAGAGCGCCGATCGTCAGAGCTCGCCGCCGCCCACTGCCGCTCCAACCACTGTCGCCACCGCCAACACTACCCACCCCGGCCGTTTTCCTCCGCCGTGAGCCCTTTCCCCCTTCTACTCCAGATCTGGTTTTCCTACCCCCTTTCGCGGGAGTGTCTTCCACCGGGCCACTATTCGCCGTCGCGCGCCTTGCCGCCGGTCCGGTCGGTGCTCCCGTAGACCCGGAGCTGCTGTCCGTGCCGCCAATCATCCCGAGCCCGACCGTTCTCGTCCCTCCCTTCCCTTCTCTCTTTCCCTCCGACTCGGGCCAGATCTGGCCACGCCAACACTGCTCGCCGCCGTGAGCCGCCCGGCCAGCCGTCGCTGCCTCAGCCACTGACTGCTTCCCCTCCCCTGTTCCGGCCAACCCAGCACCTCCCCTCCCCTGTTCCGTCGTCCGGCCTTCTTCCGCCCGTAGCCGCCGAAGCTGCTGCAAGTCCGGTGAGCCCCTTGCTGCCTCATCGGACTGCTGCCGCCCTTGGCCGGCCTACACCGGCCGTAGTCGAGTCCCCTTCGCCGAACCAGCCGCTTCGCCGCGGCTTGCTGCCATCTTGCCAGCCGCCGCTGTCCCGGACTGTCCCGACCCTACCCCCATCGCGCTAAAACTTTGTAAGCAACTCCATAAACCTTGTCTAGGACATTGGGTACTAGTAGACTTGTTTAGAGACCAATTAGCATGGATTGAGGGTTGTTTAAGGACTGATTGGGTTGCTAGATTGGTGGACTGATTATGGATGTATTTTGAATTTTT
This sequence comes from Syzygium syzygioides, assembly GCA_031216285.1. Classification (NCBI taxonomy): domain Eukaryota; kingdom Viridiplantae; phylum Streptophyta; class Magnoliopsida; order Myrtales; family Myrtaceae; genus Syzygium; species Syzygium syzygioides. The sequence continues at coordinate 117,563 of JASUUD010000015.1, read as the reverse complement.
TATGGCTGATTTGGTGATGGATTATGGCGGGCCTTGATGGCTGGTTTGATGGAGTGACATCGATCGGGTTATCGGGTGAAATGTGTGTTAAATCGTGTTGGAATGGCGAGCTATATTGTGGTCGAGCGTTGCTGGAGGGGTGGCTGATTTGGTGCCCGAATTGTGTATGTTGCTTGTTGTTTTGATGGATGGATCGTAGTGGGATGAGGAAGTGATGTTGGTTGGGTTATTGAATGAAATGCGGATTAGAATGTGTTGGAGTGGCGAGTTGTGTCGTGGGGAATTATTGTTGGGTTAGTAGGTTGATTTGACACTCGATTGGTGTTTAATTTTCGTTGTTTTTATGGGAAATTTGGTGGTGGTCGAATTCACCAAAAACAATTTATACTCTCTAAATCACAAATAAATTGTACTTAGGGTGAGCACAGTCGAATCAACAGAGACTGACAAATTTTTAATTCTTTGAAAACCAAGTAAACAATAAAAGCGAAACTAAAAAGGGGCGTTTATGTAGAATAGACTTAAATAAAATAAGCAAACAGAAATTAATAAAATTCAGATTATGCAACATCTAGCAAAGGTAATCTCATTCAAGTTCGGAAGTTGATCATTGAATCAAATGAATAATCTCAAACACTGCAATAGGCTGGCTATGGTTGTTGAAACGCTTCTAACAGCCTAATCTTTCCTTAATATTAGATTAACCGGGCACGCGCCTATGATTAATCCCTTATTAACGAATAACCCCGACACGCGTCTAGGATTCAATTCGCCAATAGCATGAAAAGCGAGAAAAACCCAACCCTAGCCAATAAATCACATGCGTAACTTATTCAAGCTAAATCATATATTCTCATAATACAACTTGAAAATCTGGTTTTAATCAAGTCATATTATTTGCCATTATTATTAAAACACCTAAACAATTACGGGTTTGGGTGTTTCAATTGGCAAACTATCACCCTGTCAGTTGCACAACGAGCTCTTATTGTAACAACCAACAAAGCAATGGTAAACAATAAAACAAAGAATATATAAATACTGCAGAAATTAAGAAGGATGATTAAGTTTAGATCTCACAACTTGAATGAACTTGAACTTTGATAATCCTTTGCTAGACTAAAAAGGAGTTAGCCACACATGGCTACAAAATGCGCAAAAGAGAAAATAATATGTTTCTGAATTTTCTGGAGTCAAGTCCGTCTTTCCCTCTTGCGATCAACCTCTTAAATAAAAAAGAGAAAGTCCAGAAAAAGAAATTCTATCCAACATGGAAAGAGAAAATAAAACGTAAAAACTTCTCCCTAATGTCCCTAATTAAGAGTTCTATTTAAGTACAAAAATCCTCCTCAATCAAATCTGGAAAATATGGAAAGTAATGGCCAAATCACGTCCCCAAATTCTGCGCCAGCTTTACATCTGCGCGATCTTAAGCCGTGAGTACGGATCTCTGGAAAATTTATCTTTTATATGCAGAATCCCAACGAATAGCTCAAAAACGTCCAAAATCTTCGCGATTGCATCATTCACCATCACCTAATCACAATGCATAAAAACAAATAAATTCCACTCTATTTATTCGAATATTTTCCCAAAATACCACCAAATATAATCAAAATATAAGTCAAATATACGCATCATCAAACTCCCCCACACTTATCCAATGCTTGTCCTCAAGCATAACCCAAATCTGTCAACTGACAACATCTAGCCATCACTCGCACAAATCCATTGTTAATCCATGATTCAACATACTAAAAAAAAAATAAACTCAACATAACCAACAAGCTTCAATTTCTCAAGCAATAAATAACCGATTTTAATAATTCTTATCATAATAAAACACAAGGCTCGAACATTTTTAGAATATTCACACAAATTAGCTTTATATAAGTTGATGCATAAAGAATCATCCTTCAACCTGCCAAGTCACAAATCTTTCACAAATTCAAGCAATAAACAAGAAATTGAGGTGCTTTTAAATTATTGCAACACTTTTAGGCTTGCTTAGGGTGTCATAGACCTTTTGACGCGAAAGTAAACCAGTTGTGGTGGTTACCCCCGGTTACTCAGCCCATCACAACCCGAAGTGGCTACTAGTACTGCTCATATTCTGCTAGCTATTTTTTTTTGGCCTGAGTGTCAACATGGAGCGCATGAAGACCCCTGGTTACTCAAATAGAGCAGAACAACGGAGCAAACATAATTAAACATAATACTTTTCTCAATTTTTTTTTCAGCAACCTCTTTTCCATCACATTTTCACATGTGAATAATTATGTGACTAGGCAAGTTTAGTGAAAATTCTATATGCATATGACGTAGATTTAAATCAAGCAAGTTAAGCATATTTCACCTCATTAATTCAAGCCTCATATTTTATGATAAGAAGAACGACCAAAATCAATCATTTATTTCACGAAAAATTAAGAATAAATCTGGTCATATTAAGTTTATTACATAATCTAGTATATTTTATCAATTCAAGACTAGAAGAGTTGCACAAATTCAAACTAGAAGTCAATGATTTAACTAGATAAAAGCTATGGTCAGGGACAAACAAAGTGATAAGCAAGTTCCTCCCCCACACTTAATACACTCATTGCTTCAATGTGTAGGAAAAAGAAAAGCATAAATGGAAAAGAAAAAGGAGTTTAACTTCCCTGAATGGTGGAGGGTATGGAATCACGGCAATCTAAGACGGACAGCTGAAGTGGACGGAGAAACCGTGCTCTCGTCGGGAGCTCGAGTAGTGCACTATTCCTGTGGAAAAATCGAACAAGGCACGATGGGCTATGTTTGAAGAGTTTTATACCTGGCCTGGTGGGTTGCATCTTCAAATCGCAGGGTACTTTGAAATGCTTCTGCTTGTTGAGATGGGCTCTGGTTTTGCGTTGCGGGGCAGTAGGTGGTGATGGAGAAGCATGAGTAGACATGTATGAGGGTAAATAAAAGAACAGAAAATTAGGGTAAATTATTGGAGAAGATGACAATAAATAAAATGAACTAAAAATGAACTAGAAATAAGGCGTGGGCACGCCTTAAACTTGGGTTGCCTCCCTAAAGCGCCCTTGTTTAACGTCCTAGGCTAGACGACCTGCATTTTCATTCCCCCTCATTAACCCTGTCCAGGGTTATTTCCTTTTTCCTATGAGCCTGAAACCCTTCATAAAATGGCTTGAGACGATGTCCATTTACTTTAAAAACCTTGTTTGTCTCTAGGCTCTGTATCTCCACTGCACCATGAGAAAATACATTAGTAACAATAAAAGGACCAATCCACTTGGACCTTAGTTTTCCGGGAAATAATTTCAAACGGGAATGATAAAGTAGAACTTTTTGTCCAATTGAAAATTGTTTCCTAGAAATTATTTGGTCATGAAAATTCTTTGTCTTTTCCTTGTAGATTCTGGAGCTTTCATATGCATCAATTCTAATCTCCTCCAACTTCTGCAATTGTAATTTCCTATGTTCACCAGCCTGATCCATCTTCATGTTGCATTGCTTGATAGCCCAATAAGTGCGGTGCTCTAACTCCACAGGGAGGTGACAAGGCTTACCAAAAACAAGACGATAAGGAGACATGCCTATAGGAGTCTTGTAGGCTGTACGATAAGCCCAGAGTGCGTCATCCAACCGTAAGCTCCAGTCTTTTCTATTTGGATTGATTGTCTTTTCAAGTATGGACTTAATTTCTCTGTTCGACACTTCGGCTTGTCCATTCGTTTGTGGATGGTAGGCAGTGGAGGTGCGATGAGTTACGGCATATTTGATGAAGAGCGCTTCCATGATGCGATTGCAGAAATGAGTCCCTCTATCACTGATAATTGTCCTTGGCGTTCCGAACCTAGCAAAGATGTGAGTTTTGACAAAATCTGCTACAGTCTTGGCATTGTCGGTTCGTGTAGCCTTGGCTTCCACCCATTTAGAAACATAATCTACAACAAGCAGAATATAAGTATAACCAAATGAAGGTGGAAAAGGACCCATAAAATCAATACCCCATACATCAAATATTTCACAAACAAGTATAGGAGTGAGTGACATTTGATCTCTATGTCCTAAATTACCAGTTCTTTGACAATTAGCACAGGACTTACAGAACATATAAGCATCACGAAATAAAGAAGGCCAATACAACCCACACTCTAATACTTTGCGTGCTGTTCTCTGGGGTCCAAAATGACCTCCACAAGCATAAGAATGACAAAACTTCAGAATTGACTCAACCTCTACCTCAGAAACACATCTCCTAATAACTTGGTCAGAATAATATTTCCACAAATAAGGATCATCCCATACATAATACTTAGCATCCCTTTTTTATCCTATCTTTTTCAGACCTAGTTAATTCATTAGGGAAGGTACCAGCTACTAGTTAATTTACAATATCAGCATACCAGGAAGCTGTACTTTGCATAGAAAATAAATACTCATCGGGAAAGTCATCTTGCAAAGGTTGTGCTTCTTCAGCGATAGGTAATCAACTAAGATGGTCAGCAACCAGATTTTCAAACCCCTTTTTGTCTCTTATCTCCAAATCGAATTCTTGTAACAAGAGAATCCATCTGATCAGCCTCGGTTTTGCCTCCTTCTTCTTGAGTAAGAATTTCAACGCTGCATGATCAAAATAAATAATCACTTTAGTGTCCAATAAATAAGAACGGAATTTTTCTAAAGCAAATACAATAGCTAAAAGTTCTTTTTCCGCCGTGGAGTAATTGCACTGAGCACTATCCAGTGTCCTTGAGGCATAGTATATGACATGTGGATTTTTCTCAATTCGCTGTCCTAGAACCACGCCCACGGCCTTGTTGCTTGCGTCACACATGATCTCGAAAGGGTAATTCCAATTTGGTGGCCGAATAATTGGTGCAGAAACCAACATTCCTTTAAGAGTATCAAAAGCTGCCTTACACTCTTCATTGAACTCAAATGGGACATCTTTTTACAATAATTGACACAAGGGTTGAGTGATCTTGGAAAAATCCTTGATGAAGCGCCTATAAAAACCTGCATGCCCAAGAAAAGAATGCACCTCCCGCATACTCGCAGGGTAAGGCAAGGATTTAATAACGTCTATTTTAGCTTTATCTACTTCAATTCCTTTAGCAGACACAATATGTCCCAAAATTAACCCTTGATCGACCATAAAGTGACATTTTTCATAATTCAAAACAAGATTAGACTCCAAACACCTCTTCAAAACTTTTGTAAGGTTAGCCAAGCACTCATCAAAAGAATTACCATAAACCGTGAAATCATCCATAAGTACCTCTATGATTTTTTCAATATAATTAGAAAATATGCTAACCATACACCTCTGGAAAGTGGCTGGGGCGTTACAAAGCCCAAACGGCATCCTTCGGTAAGCAAAAGTTCCAAACGGGCAGGTGAACGTTGTCTTTTCTTGATCTTCGGGTGCAACTGGAATTTGGTAGAAACCTGAATATCCATCAAGACAACAATAATGAGTTCTACCAGCCAACCGTTCAAGCATTTGATCACTAAATGGAAGAGGAAAATGATCTTTTCTAGTTGATGCATTTAATTTTCTGTAATCTATACAAACCCGCCACCCGTTTTGAACTCGGGTGGGCACCAACTCACAGTTTGTATTCTCAATCACTGTTATACCTGTTTTCTTGGGTATTACCTGAATTGGGCTTACCCATTTGCTGTCAGAAATTGGATAAATCGTACCAGAATCTAATAATTTCAAAATTTCTTTCTTTACAACTTCCATCATAGGCGGATTCAAACGCCTTTGAGCCTTCCTAACAGGCTTGCTGTTTTCTTCCAACAGGATCCTATGCATGCATGTAGATGGGCTTATTCCTTTGATATATGCAATTGTCCATCGTACAGCCCTTTTATGTTCTTTTAACACTTTAATCAACTCTTCCTCTTCTCCCTTGCTGAGTTTATTTGAGATGATCACCGGGAGAGTATCCCTTTCACCTAAAAATGCATACTTCAAATGGCTGGGCAACGGCTTTAATTCCAATTTAAGAGGCTGCAAAACAAAAGGTAAAAGAATGTTGTGAGATGTGGGCAAGTCCATAGAAGGACTAGTTCTTACCTTAGGCTTAAGTGCCTCCAATTCGTGTACTACTTCTTGCAATTCATCATCAATTAAAAACTTTCTTTCAACCTTACCAATGCTGTCCAGACTCATACTTTTGCAAAGCGCGACCATCAACTTGTCATCCTCACTTAACTCAAATGTCTTTTGAGTTAATGGTTCAATAATGTCAATGCTGAAAACACAAGATACATCATCAGGATATTTCATGGCATCATAAATATTAAATTTAATCACATCACCATCAAATTCCATAGTCAATGTACCATTATGCACATCGACCTTTGTTCTAGCAGTACTGAAGAAAGGTCTTCCTAGTAGAATATCAGATGAGTTTGAGGATTTATCATCCTCCATATCTAAAATAAAGAAGTCTGCAGGAAAAATCAGACCATTGACCTGAACTAACACATCCTCTAACACACCTTTGGGGTAAACAATTGACCTATCGGCAAGTTGAATTACTACCCCAATTTCTTTTAATGGACCAGCATTTAAAGAAGAATAAATGGACCATGGCATCACATTAATTGAAGCTCCCAAATCACACATAGCCCTTTTTATTCCTACATTCCCAATAGTGCAAGATATAGCAAACATACCTTGGTCTTTGCATTTGGGGGGTAGTAATTTTTTTTGAAGAACAGCAGACACATTTTCCCCCACACTTACCTTCTCATACCCGGTCAACTTTTTCTTATTAGTGCACAACTCTTTAAGAAATTTTGCATACCTGGGTATTTGCTTAATTACATCAAGCAAGGGTATATTCACATCCACCTTTCGGAATGTTTCAAGAATTTCTTCCTTCTCCTTTTCCTTCTTTGATTTGGCTAATCTTTCTGGAAAAGGAGGTTTGGTCTCCAAAATTTTGGGCTTCTCAGGTACAGACTTCTCAGGCTGCTCCGTCTGTTTCTCAACTATCACCTCTGTTTCTTTTTCTGATTGCAAGCCATACTCACGTCTTTTTCCAACAATAGGTTCTAGCTCTTTTCCACTTCTCAAGGTAATTGCGCTCGCATTTTCTTTTGGGTTTACTATTGTTTGAGAAGGCAATTTTCCTTGATACTCCAGCTTGCTTAGGGACGTTGCCAATTGGCTAACTTGATTCTCCAAATTTTGTATGCTCGCCCTTGTCTCCTGTTGAAATTGTTGAGTGTTAGTTGCAAGAGATTTAACTATCTCTTCAAGAGACATACCTGGTGCTGAAGAATTTTGCTGCGGTGGGGCTAATGGTCTTTTCTGAAATTGTTGGAAATTTTGCGCTCTGGATCCATAACTAAAGTTTGGGTGATCTCTCCATCCTGGATTGTATGTATTTGAGTATGGATCATACTTCCTTTGCGGTAGGCCCGGAAAATTCCCAACGGCATTTGCTTGTTCAGGAATATCATCTTGCAAAGTGGGGCACATATCCGTAGAATGACCGGTATAAGCACAAATCCCACACACTTTTGCTTGTTGTGTATTCCCTACAACCAAATTTTGAACCAAAGAGGTTAGTTGATTGATTTTGCTCTCAAGGGAAGATGCGTTTACCTCATTAACCCTTCTTGAGGGTTCTTGGTAAGATCCAAATTGCTAAGAATTGGCAGCCATGGTAGTAATTAAATCACGGGCAGCTTGCGGTGTCTTGTTGACAATAGCTCCTCCACTTGCGGCATCCATCATCTTTCTCTCCATGGATAATAATCCTTCATAAAAATACTGAATAAGGGCTTGATCTGGAATTCCATATTGGGGACAGCTTGCATACAATCTTTTAAATCTCTCCCAATATTCATGGAGAGTCTCCGTATCCCGTTGCTTAATTCCACAAATTCCTCTTCTTATTCCAGCGGCTCGGGAGGCAGGAAAGAACTTGTCAAGAAAAATATTCACCATGCCTGTCCATGAAGTAATAGTCCCAGGAGGTAGATAAAATAGCCATTCCTTGGCTGCATCAGCTGGAGAAAATGGAAAGGCCCTCAACTTAATTTGCTCTTCCGTTACTCCTTGTGGTTTCATGGTGGAACAAACTATATGAAATTCTTTGAGATGTTTATGAGGAACTTCATTCTCTAATCCACGAAAAGTGGGCAGCAAGTGGATTAAACCTGATTTCAACTCAAATGGAGCCTCCATATTTGGGTAAGTGATGCACAAAGGCTGTTGATTGACTGGAGGGGCCGCTAATTCTCTCAAAGTCCTATTTTCTTCGACCATCTTTTCTTCTTGATCATATTCGCTGGAAGAATAAGGCAGTTCATGGGATGCTTCGTCTTTAGGTGCTGAAATTGTAGATAAAGACGCTTGTTTTCTTAATTTTGCTTCTTTTCTTAACCTCTTAGCTGTCTTCTCTATCTCAGTATCGTACTGGAGTTCACCTGTACGATCAGACCTGGTCATCAAAGAATAAAATCAATTAAAATCAGTCCCCGGCAACGGCGCCAATATTTGGTGGTGGTCGAATTCACCAAAAACAATTTATACTCTCTAAATCACAAATAAATTGTACTTAGGGTGAGCAGAGTCGAATCCACAGAGACTGACAAATTTTTAATTCTTTGAAAACCAAGTAAACAATAAAAGCGAAACTAAAAAGGGGGGTTTATGTAGAATAGACTTAAATAAAATAAGCAAACAGAAATTAATAAAAATCAGATTATGCAACATCTAGCAAAGGTAATCTCATTCAAGTTCGGAAGTTGATCATTGAATCAAATGAATAATCTCAAACACTGCAATAGGCTGGTTATGGTTGTTGAAACGCTTCTAACAGCCTAATCTTTCCTTAATATTAGATTAACCGGGTACGCGCCTATGATTAATCCCTTATTAACGAATAACCCCGACACGCGTCTAGGATTCAATTCGCCAATAGCATGAAAAGCGAGAAAAACCCAGCCCTAGCCAATAAATCACATGCGTAACTTATTCAAGCTAAATCATATATTCTCATAATACAACTTGAAAATCTGGTTTTAATCAAGTCATATTATTTGCCATTATTATTAAAACACCTAAACAATTACGGGTTTGGGTGTTTCAATTGGCAAACTATCACCCTGTCAGTTGCACAACGAGCTCTTATTGTAACAACCAACAAAGCAATGGTAAACAATAAAACAAAGAATATATAAATACTGCAGAAATTAAGAAGGATGATTAAGTTTAGATCTCACAACTTGAATGAACTTGAACTTTGATAATCCTTTGCTAGACTAAAAAGGAGTTAGCCACGCATGGCTACAAAATGCGCAAAAGAGAAAATAATATGTTTCTGAATTTTCTGGAGTCAAGTCTGTCCTTCCCTCTTGCAATCAACCTCTTAAATAAAAAAGAGAAAGTCTAGAAAAAGAAATTCTATCCAACATGGAAAGAGAAAATAAAACGCAAAAACTTCTCCCTAATGTCCCTAATTAAGAGTTCTATTTAAGTATAAAAATCCTCCTCAATCAAATCTGGAAAATATGGAAAGTAATGGCCAAATCACGTCCCCAAATTCTACGCCAGCTTTACATCTGCGCGATCTTAAGCCGTGAGTACGGATCTCTAGAAAATTTATCTTTTATATGCAGAATCCCAACGAATAGCTCAAAAACGTCCAAAATCTTCGCGATTGCATCATTCACCATCACCTAATCACAATGCATAAAAACAAATAAATTCCACTCTATTTATTCGAATATTTTCCCAAAATACCACCAAATATAATCAAAATATAAGTCAAATATATGCAACATCACTGGTTGTTGTTGCCTTGAGCTGATCGATTGCGAGTGTGCATTTGTGACTTTAATTGTTAGAATCTCGGTTGTTTGATGTGCTAAGCGTGGCCGATTTTGTGGCGGGTTACGGATGAAATTGTTGCTGAACTTATGGCTTGTTCGATGGTGGAATCTATTTCAAGAGTATTGGTTGTTCGTGTGTGATTCAATGCTCGATTGGCGGTGGTTCGCGTTGGTTAATTGTGGTTGGGTTGACACAAATTATGTGAGCTTGAATTACAGTGATAGATGTGGTGCTTGTGCTAGCTTGACGAGTAACTGGCACTTGGTTCGATTGAATTGTATGGCGTGTGTATTTGCTTGAAAAGGTCCGGATTGATCGAAGGGCTGCCAACCTAAGGTGTGGTTACGCAGGTGTGGTGAGAAAGTAAGAAAAGACCTGAGGCGTGTTTATGCGGGTCGTTGGAGGATGTTGAGCCTGAGGCGTGTTTATGCGGGCTGTAGAAGGAAAGTTGGACCTAAGGCGTGTTTATGCAGGTCATTGGAAAGAAAGTTGAGCTTGAGGCGTGTTTAAGTGTGCTGTGAGAATGAGCCTGAGGCGTGTTTACGCGGGCTGTGAGAATGGGCCTGAGACGTGTTGACGTGGGCAGTTAGAAAGGACCTGAGGGGTGTTGACCCGGGTCGTGAGAAAGTTAGATGGATGCACATGTGAAATGTGTTGAGTTGAATTGGGTGAACGCACGTGTGTATGGCGCTCGAATGATTGTGATATGTGCTTGGGGCTATTTTTGCGTTATAGTGACATGATTAATGTGCAGAGTTGGCGTAGGAATTGAGGCGAGGTAAGTACGTGATGTGATTTCTAATATGTCATTAGTTAGGTTGCATGTTGATACTCGTCTGGATATGCATTGGCCTATGTGGGGTTTAGAGGTTTGCTTATTGAGATTTATCTCATTCCCGTTGTTAAACATTTTCAAGTTTTGAGTGACGAACAGTTGTCACGTGCGGTTCAGAGGCCAGGGGTGGTATTGGACATTGATGCTTCACTCCTGTTTGGATGCCCCTTGTTAATAGTGAAGTTAGGCTACCCAACCACCGCCCCATTTTGATGATCGTGGTTTTGAAGTTAGTAGCCAGAGGTTGATGTTGTATATTGTGAATGTTGTAGGTAATTGCCAAGCTTGTTATGCATATATTGATTTGTGCAAATATTATCCTTTGGTCATTATTTATTGTCTGGATTATTTCTATTTCGCTTATGCTTGCCTTTATCGTTGGTTATTTCGTTTAGGTCGGCAACGCGTCTTGGAACGTCGCGTTCAATACGGCCATCGAAGGGATGTTGCGAGTCTATTGGGGTTTGGGGCGTGACAGTTATACACAGATTTTAATTGTAAAATCTACTCAGTTTAGAAAATACGCATCCGGATTTTGAGAGTAAAATCTATTCGGTTCAGAAAATACACATATCCAGATTTCGAGAGTAAAAATATACTTGAGTTCAAAAATACATAAATCCAGATTTTGAAGGTAAAGTCTACGCGAGTTTAGAAATATATATATCCATATTTTGAATTGAAAGTCTACTCGAGTTCATACATATATCCGGATTTTGAAAGTAAAATCTACTCGAGTTTAAAAATACATATATCCAAATTTTGAAAGTAAAGTCTACTTGAGTTCAGAATTCAATATGTCTAGATTCATTGAGTAAAATCTATTCCGGTTCAGAAATCAATAGATTTTACAAATGACGGTTAAATCTCAACATACAAATATGACTTTTCCAAATTCTAATTCATTATTTCTACTCACCAAAAGGACTCCACTTTAAGTAAAACGATTATCTACCTTTTAAACATGCATAAGATTAGCAAGACAAATTCCACTATCACTTCAAGGATAACATTTCCATATTCAGATTAAACAATTGCAATTGCCAATTATACCACACCTTAAGGAAACATATCACACCTATTTTTAACGTGCTTGAGACCAACCAAACAATTTCATAGATCACCATATTCTCACTATTGAAACACATCAAAATAGTATATCACAACCGTTTAAGTTAAAAGTGACAAGTAGATTGATCTAACTTTAACTCTAGAATCTTCACTTATCTCCAATAATAATCAAATCTTGAATTTCCTCTTGAAAAATGAAATCGTTCATTTTCGCCTAAGGATTTCAGAAAAAGCCAAGCATTTCCCCTCGGAGTGTTTTTTGGTAAAAAAGTTCTTTTTCTTCTAAGGATTATACTTCTCCTCCCCCTTGGAACTACTTGAGTAAAAATGAAAAGTCATATTTGTATGTTGAAAGTCTACTCGAGTTCATACATATATCCGGATTTTGAAAGTAAAATCTACTCGAGTTTAAAAATACATATATCCAAATTTTGAAAGTAAAGTCTACTTGAGTTCAGAATTCAATATGTCTAGATTCATTGAGTAAATCTATTCCGGTTCAGAAATCAATAGATTTTACAAATGACGGTTAAATCTCAACATACAAATATGACTTTTCCAAATTCTAATTCATTATTTCTACTCACCAAAAGGACTCCACTTTAAGTAAAACGATTATCTACCTTTTAAACATGCATAAGATTAGCAAGACAAATTCCACAATCACTTCAAGGATAACATTTCCATATTCAGATTAAACAATTGCAATTGCCAATTATACCACACCTTAAGGAAACATATCACACCTATTTTTAACGTGCTTGAGACCAACCAAACAATTTCATAGATCACCATATTCTCACTATTGAAACACATCAAAATAGTATATCACAACCATTTAAGTTAAAAGTGACAAGTAGATTGATCTAACTTTAACTCTAGAATCTTCACTTATCTCCAATAATAATCAAATCTTGAATTTCCTCTTGAAAAATGAAATCGTTCATTTTCGCCTAAGGATTTCAGAAAAAGCCAAGCATTTCCCCTCGGAGTGTTTTTTGGTAAAAAAGTTCTTTTTCTTCTAAGGATTATACTTCTCCTCCCCCTTGGAACTACTCGAGTAAAAATGAAAAGTCATATTTGTATGTTGAAAGTCTACTCGAGTTCATACATATATCCGGATTTTGAAAGTAAAATCTACTCGAGTTTAAAAATACATATATCCAAATTTTGAAAGTAAAGTCTACTTGAGTTCAGAATTCAATATGTCTAGATTCATTGAGTAAAATCTATTCCGGTTCAGAAATCAATAGATTGTACAAATGACGGTTAAATCTCAACATACAAATATGACTTTTCCAAATTCTAATTCATTATTTCTACTCACCAAAAGGACTCCACTTTAAGTAAAACGATTATCTACCTTTTAAACATGCATAAGATTAGCAAGACAAATTCCACAATCACTTCAAGGATAACATTTCCATATTCAGATTAAACAATTGCAATTGCCAATTATACCACACCTTAAGGAAACATATCACACCTATTTTTAACGTGCTTGAGACCAACCAAACAATTTCATAGATCACCATATTCTCACTATTGAAACACATCAAAATAGTATATCACAACCATTTAAGTTAAAAGTGACAAGTAGATTGATCTAACTTTAACTCTAGAATCTTCACTTATCTCCAATAATAATCAAATCTTGAATTTCCTCTTGAAAAATGAAATCGTTCATTTTCGCCTAAGGATTTCAGAAAAAGCCAAGCATTTCCCCTCAGAGTGTTTTTTGGTAAAAAAGTTCTTTTTCTTCTAAGGATTATACTTCTCCTCCCCCTTGGAACTAATTTGCCAACTCTTAGGTAAAGAGAACACAAGTGTAAGCTTGCATGAAGAAGGAAGGTTTACGTTTGATGAGCTTACGAAATTTACATTTGGAATTGCCATGTGCTGTACAATTAGAACATAAGAGTGGATTAACTCATAGGTGAAGTAATGATGCCTAGCCTACACGTATCAGTGTCTTCACCTCAAGAAGACACCTTAACCATTCACGCAAGAGTAGAATAGAGTATGTGGCCTCTCCTGCAAAGTTTCTTTCTTTAAGAGACAAGTGGCCTAAGTGTCTTCACCTTAAGAAAACAACTGGCATTCATCCAAGAGACCATGTGGCCAAGCATGTTATCTCAAAATACCACAAGAGGTCTTGCGTGTCTTAGCTTAGAATAGGCAAATGGCCTAATCATGCAACTCTCAAAAGAACAAGTGGGTAGCGACCCAATATGTGTAGATAAGAATGTGATCATTGTGAAAGAGAGGTTATCCATTTTTGGCAAGTGAGTGAGGTCATTAACGTAAGTAAATTATTTTTTTTTGGTAAGGAAACGTAAGTAAATTATTATTAGTTAATTAGGATTGAAAATTAATAATGCAACCCATGACACATGATTTTACCAAAATTATTAGTAAATCATACCGAATGCTAAGAAAATCTTGGTTTAGTAAATTCAAACTCGATAATCATATAATTTCGAAAATATCCATCCTCATCGACAGTTAGCATCACTCTAATAATCATCGTACACTTCATCGTTATCTATTGAATTTCAAGGCATTGGACTCAGAATGATTATGTTGGCGAAAAATCATCTTCCGTGCTTCTCCTACCCTGCAAAATTTACAATCCAACTAAGATTTTTACGTATCCACCCGAATTCTAAACTATATAATACCTAGTTTTACAATCTAACTATTATTTTCAAACATTGAAAATTTCTGATGTCACATAAATATAATTATGAAAAATCGAGATGTCACGCAACATATTGTCACTTAGCTTGCACATGTCAGACTCAAACGCGTAACTACCAAATAGCCTGCACGCGTCAGGCTCAAACACGTAATTGCCACATCAACATGTTGTCGCATAGACTGTACACATCAACAGATTCTCTCTTCAGCAGACCAACTCAATTCGCATAGCCTATCGTGCCAGTTTTCTACCATTGATTGATCAAACTGCTAAAGTCTTCACTAAGGGATATCTGTCAAGCCATTTTTGGGATCTTTTTTCCAAACTCAAATTGACTTCTTCTACGTCATCTTGAGTTTTTGGGCATCTTACAGATAATTAAGAGATTCTCTATCCATTCCATGATTCTTCATATTTCTAAGAATTGTACATATACCTTCTTTAATTATGCATATCATTAATTTATCCTAATTCAACGTAATTAATATTGTAATATATGTTGCCTTAAATAGTTAACTTGTAAAGTCTATAAATAAGTCATGTACATTTTGTTATAAACCACATAGAAATCATACAATTTCATTCCACACCCAAACCCATCTCTCTAGTTTCTCCTCTTCATGTCTCTCTTCCCATTGCATAGATCGTTGCTGCACCACTCTGTTCGTGGACCCGATGATGGAGGTCCTCTCTCTCTCTCTGTCCGTCTTTATCAAAGAATGAGCTAGTAGCACCCTCGTCCTCGAAGGAGAGTCGATGCTAACTCTGATATCGGCGGACCCAAATCTTGGCAGATATGCCGGTGGTCAGAGAGTCCCAATTCACACCCACGGTTTGGATGTTCTCATCTGAAGATGTCTCCTTTTAAGGGATTAATTTACCCTACGAACGTTGAGTATGTTGACTGTTTAGCACGTGGTGCGCGATAATTCCGGGACATCATATTGATGATTAATTTGGTTTCGTCTATATGAGTAGAATTGCCTTGACTTAATTAAGAAACAACTACAATGCGGTCTTTGTTTAAGAAGGAAGAATCAGGCGCACCAGTGGCATCAACGTCGTTGCTTTGCTTCATCGAGGTCATTAATCATCAAGTACCAGGACCACGATGACAAACCACTTCTCGAACCACCTTCATTTTGTTTTTGGCATGTGATAAAACTTAGTACACGGACTTGACTTTGCAGTCTTTGTCATACCCATTATCGTTTTAAATCCACGTGATTCCAAGTTGAGCATTAAGAAAAGCTAAACACATCTCGTGGATTAATATAGTTATTCTTTGTAGATAAGACAACCTCCTATTTGACTTAGAAAACGACCCTCTGGTCTCTCTCTCTTTTTTTTTTTTTTTCATTTGTTCCAACATTTGCCAGACTGAGTCACCTCCGTCAAGTCCATGAAAAATCGCCACGATCACTATTGTAAACTGTATATTTCTTGAGCCACTTTAGACATGCTTCATTTTTATTGTTGAAGTATTCATGTCGCTGATTTACGGGGTATATGTATGCTCTTTGTATACTCTACCTACACCCATCGATTTAAGCTTTTAAGTTGAACTTTTTAATATGTATTGGAGTCAGATTTGCAATAGTATATTTTGATTTGTATGGTCCCTGTTTTTCAAATTCCACCGGAGTTCCTAAACTTTTGAGTTTGATTTTCTCACATTTATCTGTACATGTGAAAGTTTATATGTGATCAGATCACTTAACTTTACCGTTCTTATATAACTATTTTGACCATTTCTACCTCATCGGATGGCTCTTAAGAGATCCAAATTTTCTCTTTCACCAATTAAAGTTCATGTTCACAGAAGGTGCTTTCGTAGGGGAACCCAATTGAGTTATCTTTCCTCGAGCAATATGCTAACAAGTACATCAAATGTTTGTCATTGTGCGTGAACTTTTATGAATGAACGGTTTATCGTGATTTTGGACTAAAACGTATTTATTAGTTGATATTGATGTACAACATTAATGGTTGAACTGTTACATTCTTTTTAATTCCTGAATTCTATTTTTGTACATCAAAGAGACACTGAAAAAACATAATCCTTATCTCAAAGTTGGTATTTCAAACATCAACAACACATAAACGATAGTTCTGTCTAATTTGCAGATCCTCAATCACCAGGAATTCACGGTTATTTCTGCTACCGCCGGGGCGTGTGGTATCTGGAAGTGGTCGGTCAGCCCAAAATGAGCCATCAGAAACCAGACATGGGTTATGAACTCGCCGCCTCGCCTCATCTGCTGAGCACGATCCTTCGCTTTGCACTTGTTAGCCGCGTAGATCAGCATTTCCACCCATACGTGGCGGATCACTTCCCATTTCGTCTCCTCAGGCGAGATTTGCTCCAGCTCTGACGCGAGCCGGCACCCGTTGACCAGCACGTACTTGACTTTGTCCTCCTTCGTCACGCTCAGATTGAATTTGGTCCACTACAAAAAAATATGTATTTAGCCACGGAAATTCGTGGCTAAATTCGTGGCAATTCGTGGCTAAATTCGTGACAAATTCATGGCAATCATGGTAAAAATAAGAATGTCACGGAGCCATTTGAAGAAACCATGGTAAAGTTTTCTCTTCCTTCATAATGATTATTTTTACTAAACAATTTATAGAGAAGTTTGTCCATTTACGTTCTGACATTAACAATGTTTTACAAATGCAGGAAGGAGGCTTGCGATGACAACTGTTACAATGAAATTACATAAATCAATTTCTTTAAAATTCTATTTGATAGTATTCAACTACTGATAATGAATGTTCTTAAAAAGTTCTAAGTTGCTAATCTGTTTAAAAAGATGATATTTAAAAAAAAATCCTTTGCAAGGTCCCAAGGTATAATAAGAGTAAATACACTTTTTGATATATTTTCTTCATATTTTGTATTTTATAAATACCTGAATTTTCACTACTATTTCCATGGATTATGATGAAAGTAAAGATTAAGGTTGAGGTATGAAAGTAAAGATTAAGGCTAGTAAAAATGAAATTCGTGGCTAAATCCGTGGCAAATTTGCCACGGATTTAGCCACGAATTTGAAAAAAATGAATTAGGCGTGTGTGGGCAATTTTTTTCAAATTCGTGGCTAAATCCGTGGCAAATTAGCCATGGATTTAACTATGAATTTGAAAAATAGGCTAGTAGAAATGACATTCATGGCGAAATCTATGGCAAATTTGCCACGGATTTAGCCACGAATTTGAAAAACAATGAAGGGTTAATACCACAAAAAACATTAAATCATTACATTTGTGACAATTTTACCCCAAACTATTTTTTTGACCATAAAAAACCCCAAACTGGCACACTTGTGACAAATCTACCACAAACTATTTTTTGACAGCCAAAAATCCCAAGCTTGTATACATGTGATAATTTTACCCCGAACTAATTTTTTAATATTTTTTTATTTTTATAATTTTTTTATTAACTTCTTATTTTTTCTTTACTTTTTTTTTCCTTTCTCTTCAACCTTTGGCTGGTCGCTGGATTGGCGACCGACCATAGACGGAAGTCGGCGAGGTCGGCCCCGCCGGCCACTGGCGAGGCTCGACCTCGCTATTGTTGGGCGAGGTCAGCCTTGCCTTGCAACGGCGAGGTCAAGCCTCGCCAGATCTGGCGAGGGCCCGGCCCCGCTGGCCGCTGGCGAGGCACAACCTCTCCCTGCAACGGCGAGGTCGGCCTCGACCAATGCTAGCGAGGCTGAGCGGCCGATGGGATCGGTCCCCCGCCAGATCTGGTGAGGCTCAACCTCGCCGTTGTAGGGCGAGGTCAGCCTCGCCGGCATTAGGCGAGGTCGACCTCGCCCTGCAATGGTGATGTCGTGCCTCGCCAATGGCCGGCGGGGCCGACCTCGCCAGCTTCCGCCTTTGGCCGGTCATTAGTCCGGCGATCGACAAAGAGGTTGAAGAGAAAGGAAAAAAAAAAGTAAATAAAAAATAATTAATAAAAAAATTCGAAAAATAAAAAAATAATATTAAAAATTAGTTTGGGGTAAAATTGTCATACGTATACCAGTTTGGGGTTTTTGGTGATCAAAAAAATAGTTCGGGGTAGATTTGTCACAAGTATACAAGTTTTGGGGTTTTTTATGGTAAAAAAAATAGTTTGGGGTAAAATTGTCATAAATGTACCAATTTAGGGTTTTTCGTGGTATTAACCCAAAAATGAAATAGGCATGTGTGGGCATTTTTTTATGAAATTCGTGGCTAAATCCGTGGCAAATTTGCCACGAATTTCATTAAAGGTTAGTAAAAATGAAATTCGTGGCTAAATCCGTGGCAAATTTGCCACGGATTTAGTCACGAATTTGAAAAAAAATGAATTGGACGCGTGTGGGCAATTTTTTTCAAATTCGTGGCTAAATCCGTGGCAAATTTGCCACGGATTTAGCCATGAATTTGAAAAAAATGAATTAGGCATGTGTGGGCAATTTTTTTCAAATTCGTGGCTAAATCCGTGGCAAATTTGCCACAGATTTAGCCATAAATTTGAAAAAAAAATGAATTAGGTGTGTGTGGGCAATTTTTGTCAAATTCGTGGCAAAATCCGTGGCAAATTTGCCACGGATTTAGCCACGAATTTCATTAAAGTCTAATAAAAATGAAATTCATGGCTAAATCCGTAGCAAATTTACCACGGATTTTGCAACGAATTTGAAAAAAATGCCCGCACACGCCTGATTCATTTTTTTTTTGAAATTCGTGGTTAAATCCGTGGCAAATTTGCTACGGATTTAGCCACGAATTTAATTTCTACTTGCCTATTTATGAAATTCGTGGCTAAATCCGTGGCAAATTTGCCACAGATTTAGCAACGAATTTCATAAAATATGCCCACACACGCCTAAGTTATTTTTTTTTAAAATTCGTGGCTAAATCTGTGGCAAATTTGCCACGGATTTAGCCACGAATTTTAAAAAATGCCGCAATTCATTTTTTATGAAATTTGTGGCTAAATCTGTGGCAAATTTGGTGAATGTGGCCATACCTCGTCCCAGACCAGATGGAGAACCTTCCGCAGGTGTTGGAAAGGTAATTCTACCACCTGCTGTGGGCAATGCTCTTCTGCCTCCCTGGGTATCTGCGTTTGTCTACATTTTTCTCCCTCTGGGTATTGGGAATGCATGGGTGCTCATGTGTCTTTCTGCTTTTGGTTTTTTTATGACGTTTGGAGGAGGGGGGTAAGGTGTGTTGGCTGCTACCATGTTACAATACTCTCCCATCATAAGTTGCAAATTATCTGTTATATTATGATTCGTTGTCTCTGATTCTTTTCTATCCTCTGTGGCCAATGTGCCTACTGTGCAAGACTTAAGAAATGATGGATTTGGGGGTTGATAATGTAGTGCTTTGTTGCCATAAAAGACCTGACTGCAAATTAATAATTGTAGTGCTTTGTGGCCAATCCTTGATAATGGACCATCCTCTACTGAAAATTGTAGATGAGGGTCGAGATCATGTCTCCTTTGGTGCCCTGAACCAATGTAATGAAATGTATGAAGTGATATTAAATTGCCAATCCAGCATTCTTATCACTGATGCAATTGCTGGATTCCAGAAAATGCTCTGCATGGATCCTAGAAGAAGCAAGATGCTCTGCAAGAACTTCATGATCTTATTACCTCGAAGAGATCCCGAGCATAGCAAAATACCCTTGAGAGGATTATGTTCAAGTACATTAAGCTATGTGTTGATATGTGGAGGGGGAGATTTGCCAAGGATGTTCAAGTACATTGAGCTAATGTTCAAGTACATTGGAAAATGTAGATGAATGTATTTCATTTTCATATTATTATAATAGTTTGATCACATTGAGCTATATGTTCAAGTATATGGAAAATGTAGATGAATGTATTTCATTTTCATATTATTATAATATTTTGATGTTATTAAGTGCTTAATCAATGTTAAATACAAATTCTAGAAATTAATTTTGCTTTAAATTACATTTAAAATCAAATAAGAAAATGAAATACATTCATTTTGGTGGGTAATTTAAATTATCCACGAATTTTGCCACGAATAAGTTTGTCGCAAAAAACTGACAAAAACAATTTGGTGGCAAATTAGCCACGAATTTTGCCACAAAATGTGTTCATCGCAAATTAGCGATAAATTTTGCCACGAATAATTAGCAACGATTTTTGCCATGAAAATATTTCATCGCAATTTCGTGACCAACAAAAAAAGATTTTGAAAATTGCCACGAATATTTAGCGACGAATTTTGCCACGAATAAAGTTCGTGGCAAATTAGCGACAAATTTTGCCACGGATACAGTTCGTGGCAAATTAGTCATGAATTTTATCACGAATAATTAGCGATGAATTTTGCAACGAATTTTGTTTCGTGGCAAATTAGCCACAAATTTTGCCATGAATAATTAGCGACGAAAATTGAAATTTTCCGTCGCAAAATTTTGAGACGGCCTATTAGCGACGAATTTTTTTCCGTCGCTTATTTCGTTGCAAATTTGCCAAATTTTTCGTGGCAAAATTCATCGCTAAAACCAACTTTTTTTGTAGTGGTCTTCACTTGGCCGCGCAACACATCACAAGCCTCTGCAATCTTGGGATTGTACTCTCTCCTCATTTCAGGGCCTTCTTCCGAGTTGTCTTGCATACTGGGGTCACGAGCAGATTTAGGCATGACAAAATACTTCTTGATCTCCTTATAAATGTCTCGGAATCTGATACTTCCAATTCCGACTGGCAACATTTGAAGGATACATAACTAGGAGATATACCATGTACCGAGACAAATGCAAACTCATCAAGGACTTGTACTTAACATGGCTCTGGTTATTCCTATCTAGATCCTGAATGCTGTCCTCTCCGTTGTCGGGGTAATAGCAGAGCTCCGTCGCTATGTGCCAGACTAGGATGCTCATGTCGAAATCCAGCTCGATGCTCCATTTGTAATTATCCAGCAACTTTTGTGTGCTCAACTCGTGGCCTTCCCTCTCGATCTATGCGGAGGGCAGTTGCGCGTCCCTCGCTTTTCTTGGACCTTCTCCAGGATTAGTTCTCTGATTTTGGATGTCACGTCCTCACGGCCTTGGTCAAGAAACTTCACAACCATCTCGTCAATGCGCAATTTTTTTAGGAATCTCCACCAGCAGGAATCATTTTTTCTGAAGGAGCAGCTCATTAGGCTGTATTGGCCCATGGAATTGGACCACCTGCTCCTTTTCGACAGTGGTTGGAACCAGTTGATGATATTGAAGATGACCGATTGCTTGTTCGTTATGAGCCAAAAAGCGACCCGGTCAGAGGAAAGAATGTGATACAGTGCGTATAACTCAAGGAAAATGGCTGCTCCTAGCAACAGGAAGGTCAAGCATAGATCCAGCTTCGAATATTGTCGCTTGTTGCTAAAAGAGGAGCACCAGTGCGCCACAGATCGAGAATGAGATGCCAAGTCTACAGATAATGCCCCAACACGTGTAGACTGCCTTCGCTTCGCGTAGAACATGTCGTAGATGAGGCCCCGTTCAATTTCAATGACTTTAAATCCTTCCCAGGGCTTGCCAGTGAATATCGACAGGCAAGTGTCGCGTTCCTCCAAGCTGAACAAGTGATCTGCAAAAAGGCGCTGACTAGTGTCAACCAAGCTGCAAGCCGCTAGCAGTGCGCCCACATCCTTGTATTCTTGGTCCTTGGAGTCATTGCTGGAACTCAGACTCTGAGACGGAAGATTAGCGATCGCATTATCGATCGTAATCATCGCATCATCCCATACCTCGATGACTTGATGAGGCACGACGTTGTACCCCTCGGCCCCCTTCAACTCGCATTCCTCCAAAATCTTGTTGGAATACTTTCGGTGGGGTTGGGACTCAGCAAGGGAGTCCTTGAAGTGCTCGTTGCTGGCGGCGTGGAGGACCCAAACCCTCTCACCGTACTTATAGAAACCCGAGAGCAGTATCACAATGGCAAGGAACGATAGGCTAGTATGAGTCCACGCCATTCCCAGAACATAAAGTGTCAAGCCTGTCTAGCTCACCAGCGTCAGCGAGTGCCTGAGCCAGAGCTCATTGTCTTCCATCGCAAAGGCGCTGATCGTGTCGGTGCCCCCCGAGTGCAGCAGCGGAAACGGGGCCCAAAACGCACTAAGCTCCGCGTGCGGGTCCATCTTGCTCACCAATTTGTCAGCCTTGATTTCCCCGATCATGTTGGAGATAATGCCGAGCGCATAGATTGCAACAGAATCAGCCAATAGGTAGGCCGAGCAGGTGACCAACTTATAGAAACCCGAGAGCAGTATCAGAATGGCAAGGAACGATAGGCTAGGATGAGTCCACGCCATTCCCAGAACATAAAGTGTCAAGCCTGTCTAGCTCACCAGCGTCAGCGAGTGCCTGAGCCAGAGCTCGTTGTCTTCCATCGCATAGGCGCTGATCGTGTTGGCGCCCCCCGAGTGCAGCAGCAGAAACGGGGCCCAAAACGCACTAAGCTCCGCGTGCGGGTCCATCTTGCTCACCAATTTGTCAGCCTTGATTTCCTCGATCATGTTGGAGATCATGCCGAACGCATAGATTGCAACAGAATCAGCCAATAGGTAGGCCGACCAGGTGACCACCTTGATCCAAGCGCGCGGGTGTTTCGTCGCAAAATGTCTTCACGACGAAATATAATTCACCGAAAGTCGTTGTTCGGCTCTTAATGAGAGGAGACTGAGTTCTAGATCTAATTCCGGATAGGAGCAATCCAGGCGTAAATAAGGAACTTGATTTTTACAGAAGATCTAGACAAATCCATCCAATTGCTGGTGGCGTCCAAACTTTACAAAGACCTGAGCAACTGCAGTTAAGGAAACTGAAAGTGTGAAACTGGAAAGTAAAGACTACAACTATGAAAGCTGAAAGTGCGAAACTTGAAAGTAAAAATAAAAGACAACATTTGTTTCGTTCATGTGTGCCGGGGGGGTCTTGTTGGCAACCAGACGCTATTTATAGCGCAGACTTGATAACTATTCTTGGTGTCATATCCAATCTCTACCGTTGATTTCATCTTTATCGTTCATGTAATGACACCTGTTTATCAACTATTATCAATCTTATCTTCTGTATGAAATGATAACCGCTTTGAAGCCCATTTAGTCTCTGAAAACGACAACCGTCATCGAGCCCATCGGTTCTCTAAGGCAACAATCGTCATTGAACTTTTTTCCGTTTGACACCTGTTTCTCGCGATGATAACTATCATCAAACCTTTTCTCCGTTTGACACATGTCTTTCGGGATGATAACTGTCATCGAGCCTTTCTTCCGTTTGACACCTGTCTTCTGGAATGATAACTGTCATCGAACCTCTTTTCCGTTTGACTGTCTCTTGGGATGGTAACTGTCATCGAGCCTTTCCTTCGTTTGACACCTGTCTCTAGGAATGATAATCGTCATCGAACCTCTCTTTCATTTGACATGTCTCTTGGGATGATAACCATCATCGAGCCTTTCCTCTGTTTGACATCTGTCTCTTGGGATGGTAACCGTCATCGAGCCTTTCCTCTATTTGACACCTGTCTCTAGAGATGATAACCGTCATCAAACCTCTCTTTCGTTTGACATCTGTCCATTGGAAATAAGGACCTTCGTCGAGCTTTTCTGGCTTGACATCCATCACCCCTTTTCATCGATTTCATCGATGAGAAGCACTTTTTAGCACTTGAAAGTCTTGCACAGGCCTTCATCGAATCTGCGATTGGAAATTCTTGCAAAGGCCTTCATAGCTTGATATTCGTTCCTTTCCTTGTCGATATCTTCAATGAAACTACCTTCAACATTTTTTATCCCCCTTTATCTGAATTTCAAATTTCTCGCTTATGACTGTCCGTATCTACCAGCTGTCATTTTGGTACAGGTGATGTCATTTTATTCATATATCCTTACGACGAAATCTCTAATTAATTTCAGATGTCAACATATGCCCCCTTTTAAAAGAATTAATTCTTTTGTTTAATTCTTTTAAAACAAATTCTTGACCTGAATATTCTTACTCTTGTATTTGCTCATCCTCCCTGAAATGCTGCACCTTTTTCTGACACGTCATCTCGATCATTTATGACCTAGCAAATCTTCATGATAGCGAATCACTTGAACCGTCGTATTCTGGCAAAAAAATTTGCAACTTTTGACCTTCCATCTCCTTCTTCGATTTTAGGTTTTTCTCTCAGTCTTTCACTCCTTCGCTTTCCATTTAGATTTTTCACTCAATCTGTACACTCATGGCCCGCAAATACTCTCCCAAGTCATATATTGAGAAATTTGATCAACTACGTCATGACCAAGCATCCTCGAACTTTGACTTTCGACTATTACACTTGGTCGATGATGAATCTCCCAACCAACTTATTCTGGGTCCTTGCTTTCATGATCATCAACAGATTCCCGCATCTCTTCACTCCTATTTTCCAAAGAGGATAGGAGAACTGCTTCCTATTCAGCAGTCATCAGCTGCAGATATCTGGTTTCCAGAAACCTCACGATTTCGGGGGTTTCCTTCTCCTGAGGTGGGTTTTCACTGTTGGTACGTAAAACTGAAGGGAGATATAACTACTCGCCTTGCCTGGATAAGAGCTGGTATTGATACTGCTTTGGAAGTTAGTATACTGTCGTATGATTTAGATCTAGGGCTTCTAGGTGTTGCCATCAGTTTCCGGTCCCCTTCGACCAATTGTTTCTTTTTCCCTTGGGGCTCTATGTCTGTTACTCTCTTGGACATATATTCCATTGCTAATTTTTCTCTTATTGGGACCCCCATAAGTGACATGGCTTCAATACCAGTACCCTTTATTCCTAAGGAAGATCTTGCTTATGGTAGATTCTTAGAAACATATTCTCTTAATATTGAGCCAATAACTCCTGATGAGCATACCTGTTTCCTCCTCTTTTGGCTGTCTAAATATGTCTTTCTTGCCCCCACACTGAAAATTTTCAAAGATTTCTTACTACTCGTAGCTAATCTTGCTGCCGGTAAAACACTTGCTTTAGCACCATTAATACTAGCCACTTTATATCGAGGAATAACTCATGCATCTTTATCGATGACATCCAAAAAAGGAAGGTACCTTATTTGGACCATTCTAGATTCTTCAATATTGGATGGTGTATTATTTTCCTTTTCTTTCCACATACACTCCTCGCACCTTTTGTCATCATTCCTGTCCAGAATTCCAACCACCAACATCTCATCCGTTTGGATGTCGTTTACTCAGTTATTCCTCATTAAGTATCTCGGAGAATTTTTCTCCTTTTGCTTTTTACCTTCATAAACTCTTGACACCTCACCCAAATGAAATTGAATTTTTTGCTTATGATGCAAATGAATTCAATTACTAATTTGATTCGATAGCTTGCCTTAATTCAATCGACTTTTGGTTACGCATTCTTATTCCTGTGGACCTTCCTTTAAGGCTATCTCAGAAAGGCAAATTTTACCATGGCTTTGAGATTTATTCTCCTCAATACTGCGCTAGGCAATTTGGTTTAGTTCAAGCCATTCCCATGCCAATTCCGTACTCTCTTGAATTTCTAAGCATGGTGAAACAAAAATATCCTTTCAAGAATGATGCCACCTTTGCGTGCTGTGCTGAAATCACTCGGCTTATGTATGCCAAATTTGCCCCTGATGTGACGCCCCGACCTCGGGGTCATTCATGTGACGTCCCGTTCGATATTATCTTTTATTACACACAAGCGGAAGCATACTCGGGACGATCACAACAAAAAGAACAACCAACGGAAATAAGACAAGTATTATGAGCAACTTTATGTTTACGAAACATGCAAACATATTTAAACAAGCTCTTCTCCTGAGTCATAGCAAACATCACATATATTCTACAAGCCTATTCCGAAGGCTTTTCTAATTACAGGCCGACGTGGCTTGGGCTTTTTTATCCCCACTATGACTTCTCGCTCCTCGCTTCTTCACCTCCACCCCGGTCCCGTCCGCCTGGCCATCTCACATCCCACCTGTGACTTTATCCCGGAGCCGGCCTGCCCTAAGGCACCAAGTTCGTTAGGCCCTCATTGAACATCACAAGCGTCGTGATTTGGCGGTAGACGCGATCTTCTCTGACATTTATCACGGTGAGTACTTCGACTCTCTGCTCCACGGGATTGCCAACGCGGGTCGGAAGAGATGCCATCCTACGAACCTGAAAAAGGGGAAACAACGGGGGATGAGTCGGGGAGACTCAGTAAGTGAAAACACTAATATCAAGCGAGGACGAGACAATCGTCATTCACACAAGTCAATTCTTACCGTACCGGCATCAATGGCATTTCAAATAGCAAAGTCATGCTACGAAACCAACAAAATAAACATCAAATGTGAGTATCACACGTGAACATCATTAGATGCGAAAGAACGAACAACCATGAAACCAAGAAACGGGCCAACCAACCCATGTTACAACGTATCATAACTTCCTTTCCCGATATTAGGGAATTCACTTACTCAACGGCAAACAAAACCAGAGAACGGGGTTTGAGATAGGTGAGCTCGGGAAATTTCGGGCTTTCTCCTTGCTTCCTTCTTGCTTAGCCGACCAAAACGAGGCCTACCAAGGCCAAACCGTGGCTCTTGGATGGGAACGAGTAGGAACACGGGCCGGTTCGGGGTTGGTTCGGGCGTGAGTTTCTCGACCAAAGTGAGAAAACAAGAACAAGGGAAGAAGAATAAGATGTTGGCGTGAGATTGGAGGATGGAGTGAGAGAAGAGGAGAGGGGGGGAAACTTCACGTGAGGCTTCTTGCTTCCTTATAGATACATAGGCTTGGAGAAGAAGCCAAGTATTAATGTGCACAATAGTCAAAAGTCATGATGGCTTGTATTTAATGCCATTAAAAGCTATTAATGGACTAAAATGATGAAGATGCTAACATTATCTCTTCCTCATTGGTTTTCCTCTCTCTCTCTCTCCCCTCACGGCTACTCCCTCTCTTTCTCTCTCTTTGGCCGAATGGCCATTCCCATGGCTCCCTATCTATCATACTCCTAACCTGGTCATCACTCAAGGCCATTAAGGCATGTCATCATGATGAGGCTTAAGTCATGGCTTAGGTCATTTGGGGCATGAGATCATTGCTTACCTCACATGGCCATTAAGAACATAAGCCAAAAGCCATGATGAAGATGATAAGCTTGGACCAATAAATGTGACTTCTACAAAAAGATTTAACCCTTGACTTGGTTAATTTCGTTTTCCCCTGGGATGATCTCCAATCAAAGCATAAAATATCTCGTTTGAAAGCTCAGAATGTATACTTTAAGTCACCAGAAGATATCGAGTCAAAATTCCCACATTCTCATGTAGAAAATGCTAAATCTTTGAAATCTGATAAATCCGGACAGTTTTGCACTGTTCACAAAATCGGACTTGAAAATATAGTAAATGAACTCCGAAAATTCTCAAATTCAGATATGTCATAAACAAGCCCTTAATAAACATTTTTCATGAGAACTCAAAATCTAATTCTCTTTATAAACACCATTTTCAGTCACTCAAAAACAGACTAAAAATAGTTCGCTGGAACAGAATATTTACTTCTCAAAATAAGCTCTGTCCAGAATCCAAATCATCTCAGAAAATTCCCAAATTTACACACGTTATAGAAAGGGAAGTTCTCAACAACTTTCATGAAGGAAACGTTTCCAAAATCGGCCCAGAAAAGCTTGTAGAAAATAAAGACGATGTGAACATCATCGAAATACCCATTCTGGGCAGTTTCACATGGTCCGAAAATCAGGCCATTGTACCACTCATATCAACTCCAAAAATTCTGAAATTAAAGTATGTAAAACTTCATGATGTTTGGAACAACGTTCAAGAAGAAAGTGTTTGGAAATTCGGATCACAAAAGTCTCCCCAAAATTAACAAAACGAAGGAGTACCAAGGATCCGAAATACAGTTTTCCAAAACAAGAGTAGAAATTTTTGTTCCGATTGGAAAATCATTAAACTTAAACCATAGACATTTTCCAGGGACTGAAATTGAGGATGTGACACCTGATGTCGATAACTTTGAACCTAAGCCTGGATGCACTCCTGCATGGACTTCTTAGTGGCTTTCTTTCTGTCTTGAAAGCCCTTATGAGGAGGCTATTCAAGCCATGTTGTCTCGAATAGTAGCAGGTGCATTTAAGCCAAGAAGCAAGGGTAAGAAGGGTAAAAAAGGCATTTCCATAGGATGGGATGCTCCAAATCCTGAATCAGAACCACTGTGGATAACTCAGGGGGCACAAATTAAGACTCATAAGGCCAAGTCGACAATTCCTTATATAAAAGTGGTTCCCCCAAGAAGTACCCCCATTCGAACCAGATTGTATTGTGCTACCGCAATGGATCAACCCTGAGTTGATGATAACACACCTCTTCTCAAGAGGAAATCTGATTCGATTAAAGGTAATCTTTTATTGTAGTCTTTCTTGTTTCATATTATTCCCATGCCATCTTTTAACCCTAATATTTATTTTTCTAGGGTCCCCATCATCTAGCCAATCTATTGAGAACGCAGACGAAGAACCGATTGCTGCATTGATCAAAAGAAAACGTCTCAACCCCTCATCTACATCGGCTTCTTCTATGGCCACTATCAATCCTGTAGAGACTTCGGATTCTCAGGCTAATCCCACCCATTCTGGAGACAATTCAAATGGTATATCTTTGTTGTGCCCTTCTTTACTTGTTCTTTCTAGTCAATACAAAGTAATTAATCCTTTGGCAATTCACTACTGACAATCTATATATAGTAAGACCCTCTGTTGACCTGGCTCTTGAAGTCGGTACTGTTGATATGCCTATATTACTGCTCATAGTGCCAGAACAAGGTATTTGTGTAATTATGTCACAATTCATATCCTGACTCAACAACTGATTTCTCTTTATTTTCAGGACCTCTGAATGATTGAGTACCACCAATTCAGGCAACTTCAGACCTTAAAATAACTACCAGTACTGTACCTATCGACAGCCACATCATCTCTGATTCCCCTGTCCATTCCACTGGAGCCGACTCTTCTAGTTTGACTTTGGCCCTGGCCACTGCTCTTGTCCCAATACAGAATGCTGCTGCTCCTTTGACACAACCTTCTTCGAGCCATTCAATTCCTTCTGCCAAAGAAATAAATTCCCCATAATCTCTCTTGAAGACTAAGCGCATGCTAAATGAGGCTTCTCACATACTGGGTTTAGCTTCGAATGCATCTTCCTCAAGGCAAATGGGTATTGAATAGGTTAGAGATAAGCTCTTATGACTTCTAGACCTTTCTAGTAGTGGTTTTCCTATGCTTTTGTGCAATCAGACAGCTTTTAATCGATTGAAACTTCTACTCAATGAGCTGTGTGGTGTTGCACCTAGTGAAATACTGCCCCCTGAGTTGAAGGTCAAACTTGATGATTTTTCAAAGGCTTTTGGCAGCAGGATAGAATCTTATCGACGTAATTATGACGTAATTATGTCTTTAACTCTTTCTGATCAACCTCTTGTCGAGAATAATCAAGACATAAACAAGCTCAATCATACTGTAAAGGAAAAGTAGACTAACCTTCATGCCTTGGTTGAAGAAAATATCTGGACTTGATGAGGAAGAGCTTCATCTTGAAAAGCAGAAGGCAGAAATTGAGCAGAAATTAGCCTTTCTCCAAGATAAGCAAAAACTCAAGCACACAGAGAGGCTCCAACTGGAGATGGACTTCGACAAAGACATTACCATTCTCAAAGACCTCAGGCAGACTAAGCATCAACGTCGACTGGCAATTGAAACTAAAAATCGACGTACCAAAAATAAGTGTATAATCGAGAATGGTCAATTTGACCGTAGTATGTTGTCCTTCCAGAGTGATGTAAAGAAATTGTTGTTCCCCAAGAGAAATCAATAAAGTGATCTCCATTTCTTTTTGAATTTATCTTAATATTCCTTTTTGATAACTTCTTTCCAGCGGGAACTTTTTCATTCAAATTTCTCCACGTTTCTAATCGTGGGTAAAGTTGGTTACCATGTTGGGTCTATTTATACCCTTCGATCTCCACTTTTACTTCATCCGGCTTAAACATGGCATCCAACTTTCCTTTCTTTTCTCATGCCTCACCTTCTGTGTTCTTAAATCGTCTTGATGATCTACAAGTGTACGAAACAAAAGGTCGTATCTCTTTGTCCTTCGTGGACCATAATTCTAACAATGATCATATTATACTAGTTCCTTATCTCAAATCCATTCCAGCTCCTCCTATGTTCACTGAATGTTTTTCTCGCCATTATCAAGAGATTCTTCCCATTAACAATAGCCGCATTCATGTTCATGCTTAGCTGACCTCCAATTATAGGTTCAATTCTTATCCTGGTTTTGACAGGAGGTTTATTCAATGGTATAAACGCTTGCGTGGTGTGATGAAGTCCAAATGGCAATCAGCTCGAATTGACACAGCTCTGATGTTTTGTTGCATGTCTATCAATCCAATGGAGTATGGTCTTATTGGCAGTCTCTCTGTACCTTCTGGTCACCTTCTTCGCATTGCTTTTTCCTTCCTTGTGGTCCAGTAACCATCACTCTTTTGGATATTTGGGCCTTAAGGGCCTTTCACCTTTTGTTGAATTCCGAGGTCAAGAGGTCCTTGAATGTTTACCTTTTCACAACTGGACGTCTCTTAATCTTTCTTATGATGAATTTATGGCCCAATTTCTAAGGGGGAAATTTATTTTGACGAACATGTTGCATTCCTTCTATGTTGGTTGTCACGGTACATTTTTTGTACACCAACTTTATTAGTTTCTTCTAAATTCCTCGACATTGCTCATATGCTTTCCTATGGTATTGATGTTGGTCTTGGTCGAATTGCTCTTACTGTTCTTTATCGATCTCTTACAGATGCTCAGACCTCTTTCTTTAATGCACATCCTGATCCTTTCATTGGTCCTCTATAGATGGTGCACGGATGGTGTCATATGTATTTTCCTGATCTTTTCTTTGATGTAAGAATACCTTCTGTTTACTGGTCTGAGGCTGATCTTCCTCCTATCGAAAAGGAATTTGATCTTTGAAGACTTTGTCATCCTCTTTATTACCCCTTAATAGGAACTTCCCTGTTCGAGGGTTTCCTTCAATATTTGCTTTCATCGAGAAACTTTATCTTGTATAGAATTTGTGTCGATGTTCTTGAGGCTAGCCCATCTAATGATCAGTCTGATGCCTGTATTTTCTGGAAAAGCATTCTCACCCCCTTACGGTCTAACTGTGGACTTCTCGATGAAAGGCCAATTTTTCACGGGGTTCGAGGTATACAATCTGCACTACTGTTATCGTCAATTCGGTCTTACCTAAGATATTCCAGCTCCTGTTGTTTACTCCATGGAATATCCTTTTTCTCGTACTAGTAGTTATTGTTTCATCAATGAAGGAAGTATTTCTTGCTGCAATGAAATTACTCGTACCATTCTTGGAAGATTTAACTACATACATTTTGCCGGAGATCCTCATAGTACCGATGTCTTCGATGAATGGTGGGTGGAATATCGATCATATGTTTTTTCCTCGCACGTCGATATGGTGATGTCTAAAGTTACTCACTATCTTCCTGGACTGAACCACCCATTTGAAAGGCCTTGTGACTTATCATCTAACTATGATGATCTTTCCTCAAGATCAGAATATTCGTCCGATAAAGGTATAACCTTTAATTTCCAGCTCACATAAGGCTCATCTCTTGTTTATTTTAAACTTCAATTTTTATTGTTTCTTGTCTTGCAGACATGAGCGTTACATCTTATAAACGAGAAGTTGAGACTTACATTGGCACACCTGTCGAAGTCCATTCTCCAACTTATATCCCAATTTCTGATGACACCCCATGTTCATCAAAGCAAACTTTTGGTAGACTGTCCCTGTCTTGGGGACAAGACGAGTTCCGACCCAAATGGATTCGACTTCTCCATTTATTGTCACCTGGTTTATCTCATATTTCTAATAATGTTTCCATGGAGATAGAAATTAAATCTCTTCTGACTGAGTTATCCAGTTTACCTTGTCCTTTGGATTGTCTAGCTATGGAGTACGTTGTCGAAGAGTTAGCTCAATCTTTTAACTCAGTTTTGGAATCTTATAAGTTTCGACAGGATCATATCGATACCTTCGACCAGATGGAAAAATCATATTTGAACAGGCAAGAGGATCTGGAGCAAGCACATGATATCCTTGCATATTATCAAGCAGTTGATGATATCCCACTACAGCACCTGGCTGATAAGCTTAAACAGGTCGAACAATTGGAGATTTAATGCAAGACTATGGAAGACGAACTTCAAGAAATCACCCCTGAAAAAAATCAATTCTTCGAGGCCAATTGTGATCTAGAAATTCGCTTATGCAACTTTGTCTGGGAATTGAGCAGCACTTCTTGTAACCATAGATCCAGTTTGCCTTGTAAATACTTAATGTATATATTAGGATCTTTATCTTATTTGTGTCTAAGTGCACTCTTAACCCTTGAATATATGTACTTTCCTTTTACTAAACATGCTTGATCGATGAGCTTTACTTCTTTTCTGGTATCCTTCATTCAACCGGCATTATATCAACTTGAGACGTCAAACATGCTCAAATTTATAGCTTGTCATAATGATCCATCTCCCTGGCAAATGAAGCATATAATTGCAACAGTTCATATTCCTGTACTTGGCAGATACGGATCTTAAATATCCATTAATTCTGATAGGCTGCTCCTACCCTTTCTTCGTAAAGGCTGCGGATGGGTTCGCTGCACACGTTTTCCCGTACTCCTACTATGCCGTTTTATTCTCTTCGATGACAATAATACCCTGACATGTTTGTTGGAAGAGCCTGTCAGTTATATCTATTTTCCACTTTGCTTGATTTCCGCATGACCCTTTGGTGTTAATGGGTCTTGATTCATTATACTCACATTTTCTTGCAAAAAACTACCAGACGAAACGATCCCCTATATGACCCTATCTCATCGCTCCATTTCTACGAACATTAATAACTCCTCGTGACGTGTTCTTGCTCTCCAATTAGTTTAAAGCACCTATCAGTTACATTCATTACTCACGTCGCTCAAGTCCCTTAGACTTCCTATCGTTTCTATCTGCTTTAGCTGTCTATTTAAACCACTGCTTTGGCTCTTTATTTAACCCATCTTTGTAGTCTTACTAACCTACCACCTTCATCCGATCATCCCAAATTCCAGACTAGTTTTGCCATGGTCAACTCTTCCTCTTCCTCATCTTCTCATGCTCCACTTTTTGCTGATGAGTTTATCTCCTTATGGAATGACATCTTATGTCGTTTGTCCTTCACATACGCCTATCTGTCTATCAAATCCTGGGTTGTGGATGAAATTTTCACTTTTTTCAGAGAAGCTGAACCTAAATTCCTTCCACCTAACCATCCTTTCAAATTTGACTTTAATGAATTTTGCAACATTTTTCCTTATGGTCTTCGAGCCTTCTCTGACAAAAGAAAGATAATCGAATAGCATGTAATCACTGAGTGTGATTATTTCAACAAGGTGAACTTCGTCACTCAAGCTGAGAAAGTATACTTCGACCGGCTCAAAGTTTTGGAACCCCCACATGCATGATTGAGTAGTTTGACCCGAACAAGAGAAGCGAAAGCCGATCTACGAGACATCACCAACCGTCGTCTCCGAGGCAAACTGAAATCCGAAGAGAGGGTAGCAGAAGAGATAAAGAAGAAGAGGCTAATTGAACTGCTAGCCCAGATAAACAAGGACATCAACTCCTGTAGGTCGTTGGTGGAGTACCTGGATGAGCAGGCTAACGCATGCTTCGTTAGGCTAACAGAACTAGAAACAGAGTGTAACCAGGCCTACTTGGCCAGGAACACCAGCTTTTCTGCCTGCTTCCATGCTGAAGAAGAAAATCGTCATTTGGAGAGTCGTCTGTGCAGCTTTATAAACAAGTTTAGGCATCATATCGGTGTAAACTGATCATGTAATGATGCCTAAACTATTTTTGTAAATCTGACCTCTAAGTTTAGCTAGCTCAACCCCTTCAACCAACCTGTTTGCTGACCTATTTCATGGACTCTTTGGACTATTATGATGTTGAATGATTATCAGTTTCTTCATGTTCCCTCATGTCCCATATTGTAGGATAATATTTCTTTAACTATTTCCCATTGATTGATCTAGGCATTTCTCCAAGTCCATCAATATCCTTCAAATGATAAGCATTTCCACTTAAAACTTGTGTAACTAAATATGGACCTTCCCAATTTGGTGACCACTTTCCAAACTTTTCATTATTCAAACTCTCTGGCAAAATAGTTTTCCAAACTAAATCGCCAACATCAAACCGTTTTCCCTTCACATGTTTGTTATATGCTTTAGCAACTCTATTCTTCTGGGCAATTAATTTCTCCAAAGCTATAACCCTATTTTCTCCCAATTCATCGATGTTTCCATACATCAATTCATCATATTCTTCCTTAGACATGCCCCCTTGTAATTTTACTCTGAATGACTGTACTGTAATTTCTACAGGTAGCACAGCTTCCTGGCCATAAGTTAACATGTATGGGCTTACTCCGTACTTGATCTCCTCGATGTTCTATAGGCCCATAATACCGTTGATAAGAGTGAATCCCATTAGATGCTTCCGCTTGCCCATTCATCTGAGCATAGTAAGGAGTTGAATGAAGCATCTTGATTCCCCTGGATTTAGTAAACCCCAAAACTTCATGACCAGTAAATACAGTACCCTAATCTACCGTTATTGTTTCTAGTATTCCATATCGATGAATAATTTTTTCCTCTATAAATTCCTTTACTACCTTTTGAGTTATGTTCTTATACGAAGCAGTCTCGACCCACTTGGTAAAATAATCCGTAGCAACCAACATGAAACTATGTTTTTTAGATGATGGAGGATATATCTTTCCAATTATATCCATTGCCCATCCTCGAAATGACCACGGCTTGATAATGGGTTGCATAAAGGCTGCAGGGACATGTTGCAGTGGTCCATGTTTTTGACATGTCTCACACCTTTTAGCATAATCAATACAATCTCGAGTCATTGTTGGCCAAAAGAAACCATGGCGCCTTAATAACCATTTCATTTTTATACATGCTTGATGCGCACCGCATATTCCTTCATGTACCTCTGCCATTGCTATAAATGACTCTCTTTTGCTTAAACATCTAAGCAGAACATCATCGATTGTCTTCCGGTATAATTCTCCATCCATCAATAAGTATTTCAACACTAGCCTTTTAAACGATTTATCATCAGAAGCAGGGTTCTCTAGATATTGAATGAACGGTTTTCTCCAATCTTCTTCATTGACATCGATATGCTCCCTATTGGACTGTATCATCATAATTCGATTGTCTATTGATGGCAAAGTTTTTATTTGCGTAACAATAAATTTTGCTAATTCTTTTGATATTTTATATCCAGATGCCATTTGAGCTAACTCATTGACTTCCGCATTATCATTTCTTTTTATATGCTCCAGTTCATAATCAAAGAACTCGTTCAATAAAACTTTCGCCATATCAAAGTGTCGAACAATATTCTCATTGAAGCATTGATAATTTCCCGATA
Source organism: Syzygium syzygioides (assembly GCA_031216285.1). Taxonomy (NCBI): domain Eukaryota; kingdom Viridiplantae; phylum Streptophyta; class Magnoliopsida; order Myrtales; family Myrtaceae; genus Syzygium; species Syzygium syzygioides. The sequence continues at coordinate 81,488 of JASUUD010000015.1, read as the reverse complement.
ACTGATTGATCACTAATTGGGAATCCCCTTTTATTCTTACAAACTTAACGTTTATGTCAGCCAATATATTAAGGCCAACAATCAATGCTTCATATTCTGCTTGATTATTGGAACAGTCAAAATCAAGTCGACACATAAGTTTTGTTCGATATCCCTGAGGGGATACGATCATGATTCCAATACCAGATGTTGTTGTCGTGCTTGATCCATCAAAATACAATGTCCATGGTACCACCTGTATTGATCCTTCGACATTCTCCTCTTACAGATGTATATATGGATATTCTGTAATGAAGTCAGCAACCGCCTGCTCTTTAACTGCTTTAAGCGGCACGTATGTCAAATGTATTTTAGACAAAGCGAAAGCCCACTTGGCAATTCTTCCTTTGATAATCGGGCGAGTTAACATATATTTGATAATATCCGTCTTACAAATTACTTGAACTATTGTCGGCAACATGTAATGACGTAGTTTTGTACAAGCAAAGTACAATGACAAGCATAATTTCTCCACCGGAGTATATATTTTTTCTGCATCATTCAACATCCAGCTAAGTTAATATATTGCTTGCTCTTTTCCATTATCATTTTCCTGTGCCAACATGCTTCCAATGGTATTGTTAGTTGCTAACAAGTAAAGCTCTAACGGTTTGCCTGGCTTGGGTGGCATCAAAACTGGTGGACTGACAAAGTATTTTTTTAATTTGCTCAAAAGCAAGTTGATGCTCTCTCCCCTAAACGAATTGATCTTGATTCTTAAGTTTAAGCAATGGAGAAAATATTTCTATCTTACTTGACAAATTAGCAATAAATCGATGTAAGAAATTTATCTTCCCTATGACCATCTGCAATTGTTTCTTACTTACGGGAGGCGGCAATTCCAGAATATCTTTGGTTTTATTCTTATCTATTTCTATTTCTCTCTGATTAACCATAAACCCTAAAAAGTTACCAGCCTTTATCCCGAATGCACATTTAAGAGGATTCATTTTCAATTTAAATTTCTGCATCCTTATAAAAGCACGCTCAAGATAAGTTAGATGATTTACCTGGTCTAATTTGATGATGATATCGTCGATGTAAACTTCCATGAAGTCCTCAATCATATCATGGAAACCAAAATTCATAGCCCTTTGATAAGTTGCTCCGGCATTTTTTAATCCAACTGGCATCACCAACCATTCAAACGTCCCAATAGTTCCTGGATATCGAAATGCTGTTTTATACACATCTTCCTCTTATATGAATATATGATTATAGGCAAAAGTACACCACAAGTGCCATAACTTGTGTACGACGATCACTTTGGTGCCATAACTTTTTTTCGGATCACTTTAGTGCCAAAATCGGAAAAAAAAGATCACTTTGGTGCTAATTTGGCCGGAACCGCTAACGTGGCATTTTTTATTAATTTTTTATGCCGATGTGGCTCGCCGGAGGCTGAGTCAACATGTACAGTCAGCATTTTTTATTTTAAATAATTTTTTTAAACATGTACAGTCACTATTTTAAATTTTAACTATTTTTTTTGCTTTTTTTTTCTTCTTTCCTTTTTCTTTTTTTTTTCACCCCTCGCCGCCCAGTTGCCGGTGGCCGGCCGGCCACCGGCGAAGCCCGGGAAGGGCTGGGCAAGGGCGGCCTTGCCCATGGCCGGTGAGGGGCGACCGACCTTCGCCGGCGACGGGCGAGGCCGGCCCTCGCCGGCCCAGGCGAGGGCGACCCTCGCCGGCGTCGGGCGAGGGTCGCCCACGCCCGACTCAGGCGAGGGCTGCCCTCGCCCGACGCCGGCGAGGGTCGCCCTCGCCAGATCCGGCTCGGGCGACCCTCACTGGCGTCGGGCGAGGGTCGCCCGCGCCCGACTCAGGTGAGGGCTACCCTCGCCCGACGCCGGCGAGGGTCGCCCTCGCCAGATCCGGCTCGGGCGACCCTCGCCGGCGTCGGGCGAGGGTCGCCCTCGCCCGACGCCGGCGAGGGCCGCCCTCGCCCGACGCCGGCGAGGGCCGCCCTCGCCCGACGCCGGCGAGGGCTGCCCTCGCCCGACGCCGGCGAGGGTCGCCCACGCCCGATTCCGGCGAGGACGACCCTCGCCGGCCCAGGCGAGGGCTGCCCTCGCCCGACGGCGGCGAGGGTCGAGGGTCGGCGAGGGTCGCCCTCGCCTGGTCGGGCACGGGCGACCCTCGCCGCCGTCGGGCGAGGGTCGCCCACGCCCGACTCAGGCGAGGGCGACCCTCGCCGACCCAGGCGACGGCGACCCTCGCCGGCCCAAGCAAGGGCTGCCCTCGCCCGACGCCGGCGAGGGTCGCCCTCGCCAGATCCGGCTCGGGCGACCCTCGCCAGCCCAGGCGAGGGCTTCCCTCGCCCTCGCCTGACGCCGGCGAGGGTCGCCGAGCCGGATCTGGTGAGGGCGACCCTCGCCGGTGTCGGGCGAGGGCAGCCCTCGCTTGGGCCGGCGACGGTCGCCCTCGCCCGTCCCCGGCGAGGGTCGGCCGCCCCTCGCCGGCCATGGGCAAGGCCGCCCTCGTCCAGCCCTTCCCGGGCTTCGCCGGTGGCCGGCCCGGCCACCGGCAGCCTGCCGGCGAGGGGTGAAAAAAAAAGAAAAGAAAAAGGAAAGAAGAAAAAAAAAAGCAAAAAAAATAGTTAAAATTTAAAATAGTGACTGTACACGTTGAAAAAAATTATTTAAAATAAAAAATGCTGACTGTACATGTTGACTCAGCCTCCGGCGAGCCACGTGGCGTCAAAAATTAATAAAAAATGCCACATCAGCGTTTCCGGCCAAATTAGCACCAAAGTGATCTTTTTTCTCCGATTTTGGCACCAAAGTGATCCGAAAAAAGTTATGGCACCAAAGTGATCGCCGTACACAAGTTATGGCACTTGTGGTGTACTTTAGCCTATGATTATACCCCAAATGACCATCCATTAATGACATGATCTCATTGCCAGATTCTGCGTCAATTAACATATCTGCCATTGGCATTTGATACTCATCTTTTGGGGTTGCTGCATTCAGATCTCGAAAATCTATACATACTCGTATCTTCCCATTCTTCTTTTTAGCTGGTACAACATTTGATAATCATTCGATGTATCTTGCAATTCTAATAAAGCTTGCTGCCAAAAAGCATTCAACTTCCTTTTTGACCTTCTGCACAATTTCTTGTGCAAACTTTCTTGGTGGTTATTTGTGCAGTCAGAAGCCTTTCTTAATTGGCAATCTATGCTCCACTACATCTCGTCCTAATCCTGGCATTTCATGATAATCTCATGCGAAGCAATCCCTATGTTTTTGTAATAACTTAATCAACTGGGCTTTTGCAACTTCATCTAACAGTGCACTGATGAAAATTGGTCGATGATGTTGGGCATCTCCAATGTCAACTTCTATTAGTGGATCTTGAGCTTTAATAAATTTATTGTCCTCTCTGAGGGGCGATTCTTCAAATTCCATAATGCAGTCCTCCAGATCTTGACTACTTACTTCGGCCTTATAGGTCGTATACCTCTTATTGAGGTCGCCTAACAATATAAGGTTCTCCATGAACAACCTTATCTAAACACCCCGCCAGGTCAGTTTTGGGAATCCAGCGTACATTTCTCTTGTCAAACCGGCAGAATGCCACATCCCTTGAATTAATTCTAGGTGGTTCGATAACACATAAATTATCATCCGGCATCTTTCTTAACTCTCGATCAGTCCTTAAAGCATGTGTCCATGACACATGAGCCTTACTATTAGCTTTAACATATTCAACTTTGCTTCCATTCTAGAAAGCTAACATCTGATAAAGAGTTGATGGTACACATTGATTTCCATGAATCCAATCTCTTTCTAACAACACATTATATGAACCATCTACCTCGACAACACAGAAAGCTGTTCTAGAAGTTTTAAATCTTACCGTCAGGTCAGCCACAAATACCCCTTTGACCTCTATTACTTCTCCTATAAAATCCGACAATTGTATATTCAATAGGATATATTCGATGGGATAATCTCATCATCTCTTTTTCCTATCTTTTTGAAAACCTATATGGAACCAGATTTAAAGTGGATCCTCCGTCAACCAGAATCTTGGAAACTGGACGGCCATCTAACTTGGCATTTATATTAAGTGCCCTCAAATGTTTGGATCCTTCGTAAGAGGGTTTTTCTTAAACTCCATTAATTCTTCTTCATTTTCAAATTGAAATTCTGCCTTGTCTTCCTCATCAATAATCAAACCTCCATTAGTTGTTGAGTCTACATATGTCACTCTACATTGTAATGGAAGTCTAGCTTGGACCATGCATGAACTCAAAGGCAAAACAGATCTCAATAATACAGCAGGTCTAAGTACCATCTTGTCCTTAGCCTTTTCCTTATCATTATTGCATTTACCCTGACTAGATTCCCCAGGATTCCTTTTCCATACTAAATTTCTAGCTCGGAATTTCTTAGGTTTATAAGGCATCGATGGATTTTGAGTAATATGAATCTGATTAACCTGTCTTTGTAACTCATGCATCTTCTTCTGCCTTTGCAACCTTCTTTTTTGAGTCCTTGTTACATTGTCCCCTGGATTCTGAACTTCTCCTGCTTCGAACCATTCACCTTCTGGTGGATTGTTTGGTATTTTCAAAGTCCTAGTTTGGTGAGGCATCAGAGTGACCTTGGTCTCTCTTTTAGGTGGATCGTCGAATTCCTCACCCCATCCAGTTGAAACGTGGGCCATAGTTGACGTAATAGTCGAATTTACCACTGGACTCTCCCAATGTTTCAATCCTAGGGTCATCTTCTTCATAGCGCTGCTTGAAAGACTTCCGTTTTGTTGAGTATGTTGTTGAATTATCGACAACCCGAGCATTTCGCTCCTGATTCGAATGTCTATTGCTATATTGAACATTTCGGGTACGACCCCAATATTCAGTCTTTGTGTTATAATTTTGGGATCCAAATTGATCCCAAAAAGTCTTTTCTTGTGAGACTTCTTGTTTCGAAAAATGCTCTCTTCATCGATCATAATTGATTTCTTCTTTACACCGAGCACATAGGTGTGGCTGCATCATTTTACCTTTAGATTTTAGTGACACCATTCCCGTCATCACGGGGAAAGGATCAACACCTACCTCCATAGGAGCCTTTTTTTTGTCATCCGCAAATTTAATTTTGCCTTGTCGAATTGCTTCTTGAATGTTCTTTCTTAACACAATACAATCAACCGTATTATGACTCCATGAGTGATGCCACTTACAATATTTCTTTCCTCTCATATCTTTTGGGCTTGGTATAACTTGGCCTTCAGTAAGCTTAATTTTCCCATTAGCCAAAAGAAAATCAAATATCTCTTCAACCTTATTTATGTCAAAAGAATAATACTGGATATCCTTTGACTTGATCATGACAGTACCCTTTTCCTTTGTTTTAGCTGGCTTCAAAGTAGGACAAGTGTATGGCTTTTCTATCATCATCTTAGCAACTGCCACCTCAGCATACTCTGACTCGTTTTCATCGACTAGTATTTCATCGACAAAGTTTATCTCATGTCTAGCATGCTTCCTATCCTTTTCTTTCAAAAGGTTTTCATGCTTCATAGTAATGGTAGTCAGTGAAAACAAATCATAATAGGCCTGACCTACCATTCTTTCCCTAATGGAAAATTTTAAACCATTAAAAGCAAATTCAACAAATGTCATCTCGGGTAATGGTACAAGACATCTATTTCTTGCCTTTCTGAATTGAAACATGAACTGATCAACGGATTCATTATTATACCGTTTCATTGCTGATAAATCTGCCACAGACATGTCTAGCACCGCCCTTTGAAATTGACTATGAAACATCATTTCCATTTGATCCCAAGAGGTTACAGAATGACGTGGTAGAGATATGTACTAGGTAAAAGAGGTTTTGGACAATGATAATGGGAATAAGCGCAACTTTCAATGATCTCCATATGTAGCATCTCCACATAAAGCAGTGAATGGATTGATATGCTCCTGTATTGACTGTTTGTCTTTGCCAGTAAACAGGCTAAATTCCGGCATCTTAAACCCCCTTGGGTACGAAACTGTATCCATCCATTCTGGGTAAGGCTTCCTGTATACTTGTCTAAAAACTCCTAGTTCACCACCGTATTGCCGTAACATTGGATAAACTATATGATGATTTTGTCATATTGGGATTACAACTAGTGTTGTGTTTTGTTGCAGAGGTTGATGCATCTGATATTGGGATATTGGCACTTGTGGTATTGGTTGCAGTAATGGATATTGTGTTACTGGTTATAGATGATGTGGAGCTGGATTCTGTAGTGGTGGTTATGAATATTGTGGCATTGTGTTTTACAATGGTGATTGTGGATATTGTGGTATTGTAGTTTGCAATGGTAAGGGCTGTAGTTGTTGTGGCATTGTGTTTTGCAATGGTAAAGGTTGTAGTGGTTGTGGCATTTGATAATGTGGTGTTGGCTATGGTGTTGTTACATTCCTCCCTGGACTATCCGTACTAACATTTGGCCTGAATAACCCTTGAGAACGCTTGGTTGAGCAACAAAACCACTAGACAACATGTTATCGTGTAATTGGTTCGGAGCAGTATGCTGAAGAACCATATTTGCAGTAGTCACCATTGTCTGAACTAAACAAGACGAATTTGCTCCGTTGGCTGTTAGTTGATCCGTATTGATATTCTCGTTTCGATGTATTGAATTACTGCATTACCTTCAATTGTTGACAACTAGGCATGTGTTTGATTTGTTAGCGCGTTTTCTCCTTTATGAAGAATTCTTACTAGTGCAAGAGGCATAAGTTGCCATGTTGTTACACTACCAGAAGTTGTAACTATGGGTTGTCCAAAACCTCCTACTGGACCTGAAGGTACGACTGGGACTATCTGAGGTTGAGAAGAATTTATCGATGAATTCGGCCTTCCAGTGATTTCCTGAACTGTATTGATAAACAATAGCCTAATAGTATCAGCCACGCATCCAGTGACTAGATTAGCCAAATCATTATGTTGTTCTTCCATGATTCTTCTCATAGTAGCAAGTGTAACTGGATTTGGTTCCAATTGCTTTCTTTGCTCTTCAGTAAGGTGTCTGGAAATATCTATCTCCCCTACCTGACCTTGCTTTGTAATTGTTCACCCGTTTGAAGATTATGTGCGTGTCACTTGTTCTACAGGAGGATTCGGGGGTGCATTGCTCCCTGGAACATTGTTATTCTGGTCTAATTGGCTCTGACTTCTCGTTTATGCCATTATTACTCCTCCAATTGATCTAAGAGGTCCTACCACGCGTGCCAAAATTATGTTTCGTCGCAAAATGTCTTCACGATGAAATATAATTCACCGAAAGTCGTTCTTCGACTCTTAATGAGAGGAGACTAAGTTCTAGATCTAATTCCAGACAGGAGCAATTCATGCGTAAATAAGGAACTTGATTTTTACAGAAGATCTAGACAAATCCATCCAATTGCTGGTGGCTTCCAAACTTTACAAAGACTTGAGCAACTGCAGCTAAGGAAACTGAAAGTGCGAAACTTGGCAATCAGACGCTATTTATAGCGCAGACTTGATAACCGTTCTTGGTGTCGTATCCAATCTCTACCGTTGATTTCATCTTTACAGTTCTGACACCTATTTATCAACTATTATCGATCTTATCTTCTGTATGAAATGATAACCGCTTTTAAGCCCATTTAGTCTCTGAAAACGACAACCGTCATCAAGCCCATCGGTTCTCTAAGGCAACAACCATCATTGAACTTTTCTCCATTTGACACCTGTATCTCGAGATGATAACTATCATCAAACCTTTTCTCCATTTGACACTTGTCTCTCGGGATGATAACTGTCATCGAGCCTTTCTTCCGTTTGACACCTGTCTTTCGGGATGATAATTATCATCGAGCCGTTCTTCCGTTTGACACTTGTCTCTCGGGATGATAACTGTCATCGAGCCTTTTCTCCATTTGACACTTGTCTCTTGGGATGATAACTGTCATCAAACCTTTTCTCCGTTTGACACTTGTCTCTCGGGATGATAACCGTCATCAAGCCTTTCTTCCGTTTGACACCTGTCTCTTGAGATGGTAACCGTCATTGAGCCTTTCCTCCATTTGACACCTATCACTAGGGATGATAATTGTCATCGAACCCCTCTTTTGTTTGACATCTGTCCACTAGAAATAAGGACCTCCGTCGAGTTTTTCTGACTTGACATCCATCACCCCTTTTCATCGATTTCATCGATGAGAAGCACTTTTTAGCACTTGGAAGTCTTGCACAGGCCTTCGTCGAATCTTCGATTGGAAAGTCTTGCAAAGGCCTTCATAGCTTGATATTCGTTCCTCTCCTTGTCGATATCTTCGATGAAACTACCTTCAGCATTTTTTATCCCCCTTTATCTGAATTTCAAATTTCCCGCTTATGACTGTCCGTACCTACCAGCTGTCATTTTGGTACAGGTGACGTCATTTTATTCATATATCCTCACGACAAAATCTCTAATTAATTTCAGGTGTCAACAGTGGGACATACTTGCGGCGGTTTGCTGAGATAAATGAGGACGATTTGGAGGGCAAGGCTTAAGAAGACTGGACCTCTCAGCTCCCACTCCTTCCACACGTCGCTCGAAGAAGAGAGCACCTCCGACAGCCTCCGTGCCCTCGTAAGAACCAAGCCAGTAACAACTGCGAGACATGTTGCCAACAAAAAATTAGCCAATGTCGAATCATTCAGAGATGAAAGCTAAGGCCGATTGGAGAGAGCGAAAGTAATGACTCAAGCATGAAAAACGGCAAGCTTTTGCAGCCTCTAGCGGTAATTAGAGGGCGATGTACCAGTCAACCAACAAAATGCTACTGTAGCTATGCGAAGAAGGCATATAGACAGTGAATGACTGAACACTGAGCTGATGTTAACATCTTATTGATCGATGACATACCAATCGTTAGCATGGTGTGCGGTTGCTGCACTCGATAGACGACTGGGGTGTCTCTTCACCACAAACTGCGCCTTCTCGGGCGACACACAGAGAGAGACAGAGACAGACAGAGAGAGGCACGAAGAGCGTCGATGGCATGCGGAGGCGACGTCAAGGCACGGCGAGCGATATTGGTGGCGACATGCGACTAGCGTCAGAGGCCACACTAATTACAATTTACATGGCCTGTGTGCCCTTCATCATATAAATACCACATATGATTTGTTTATTAATTATCGAATTTTCATTACCTACACAGTCTACATCGTCCCTCCCAACGCGCACACATACAAAGTGGGTTATTGCAATTTTCTTTCTTTCCTTTATTTCTTCACGTCAGTCATAACTTGAATTACCCCCCAATATCATGTCTTTCATAGACCTCTCATAAAGACATGTCTCCTCTTCTTCTCTTCTCATCTTCTCTTCTTCATAATCAGAATCATCTTGTTCACAATAATCGAAGTCATCTTCCTGGAAACGGAATTTATAGTCTTCGCTGGGGTCATCTCCATCTTCTCCCTCTTCTGCTGTCTTCTTCATCTGATTGCTCTTCTTTATTTTCATCGTTCTCATGATCAAGAACAAGAGAGAGGGGTATGTGCAGTAGACAGCAAGACAACCAGTTTCCACCCAAATATGGGTATGTAATTCGAAAGTGGGTATGTTATCAAAGTTAATAATTGCAAAACCTTATTAAAAATGTTCGGTGAATATTGCAAATAAGAGAGAGTATTTAAGAGCAACTGATAATTTCATCTACAAAAAAATTGGTAATGCAAATAAAGTTGGCAATTTCAAATAACAATGGTCAACCAAGAAATGGGTAAGTTATTCGAATTATTGATAATTCGGAATCGATAATAAACGTTGCTAAGTGACTCAACAAGAGACTAGTTGAGTTTATTAGAAAAAGGTTGGTAACTAACTTAAATAAAATGGGTAATTTGATAAAGAGTCAATAAATATAATAAAACTGAGTAAGTTATTAGAAAAGTTGGTAATTTTAAATCGATCAAATAATATATTTTGGTAAGTGGTTCAAATAATAGCCAATAACCAAAAATTAATTGGTAACATTAACCGACCAGAGAGTCCTTTCCTAGATCAATCATATTCTATTCATAAAGAATAACCAATCAATCTCATTTGTATTTTTTTTATTAATACTTAAATGATATTCACCTGTTAATTATCCTCGAATCTCGCACTGAAATTTCAACATATGTATGAATTGACTCAATAAATTGTTAGTCCTCGTCGTGGTGGTTCATGACAGCCCAATAACATAGGAAAGGTCAGAATTTTAAAACTTGGAACAAACAAAGACCAGAAAGTCCTTTCCAAATCAATTCACATTCTATTCACAATAAATAATGGGAATATTGTCCAAAAAGTCCTAAACCTATTACATTTTTGCCATTTTAATTCTAAACCTTTCAATTTTACCAATTCAATCATAAACATTTTTTATTTTTGCTAATGCAATCCATCCGGCCAATGCTAACGTAGCAAATTTTAAAAATTTTAATATTTTTTTGAATTTTTTATTTTTTTCCTTTTCTTTATTTTTTTTTTATGCACTTCTTCCCTCTAAGGCGAGGCCTCGTTGGTCTCTGCGAAGCTCGCCCCCGCCGGCCACTGGTGAGGCCAACCTTGCGGTCACCAGGTTCTCCCTTGCCTTGGCTTGACCTCGCCCAACTAGGGGTGGGTGAGGCTCGCCCTCGACAATGGCCAACAGGGGCAAGCTTCGCCAAACTGGCTAGAGGGAAGAAGGGCAGAAAAATAAAGAAAAGAAAAAAATGAAAAAATTAATAAAAAAATTCGAAAAAAATATTGAAACATTGACATGTCACCGTTGGCTGGAAGCCAACACCAACCGATGTCCTTGTCAAGCCCAACCGGTCAAAATTGGTCGGATGAACTGAATTAGCATAAATGCAAGAGATTTGAGACTGAATTGGTAAAATTGAAAGGTTTAAAACTAAATTGGCAAAAATGCAATAGGTTTATGATTTTTAGACAATTTTCCAAAGAATAACCAATCAAGTTATCTCACTTGTATTTTTCTTTTTTTTAATGCTAAATAATTTTCCTCTTAATTGTCCTCAAATCTTGCATATAATTTTCAACATATGTATGAAGTGGCTCAAGAAATAGTTTGCCCATGTCGTGGAGGTTCATGAAAGCCCAAGAATGTAGCAAAAGTCTTTCTTTAGAAGAATTCATATTCTATTCATAAAATTGACGAATTAATCTATCTCATTCGTATTTCTCTTTTATTCTCTTAATGCTCAAAGATATTCGCCTCTTAATTGTCCTCGAATCTTGCACAGAAATTTCAACATATGTATGAAGTGGCTCCAAAAATAGTTTGTCCTCGTCGTGATGGTTCATGAAACCGAATAACGTGGCAAAAGTCATTACTTGGAAATTTGGTATAAACAAAGACCTGCAAGTCTTTTTTTAGATCAATTCATGTTTGATTCATAAAGAATGAGACCGGAGGCTATTCTTTGATGTGGGTCAAGAAATAATTTGTCCTCATTGTGGTGGTTCATAAAAGTCTAATAACGTGGCGAAAGTCAGAAATTCGAAACTTGCAAACTTGGAATAGAAAAAGACCGGAGCCCATTCTTAGATGAATTCATATTATATTCATAAAGAATAATAAATTAATCAATCTCATTTGCTTTTTTATTTTTTCTTGATACTCAATTATGTCCGCCTCTTAATTGTCCTTGAATCCCGCACCGTAATATCAACATGTGTGTGGAGTGGCTCAAGAAATAGTTTCTTGTTATAGATGACCAATAACGTGGCAAAGGTCAGAGCTTGAAAATTTGGAATAAACAAAGACCAGACAGTCTTTTCTTAGATCAATCCTATTCTATTCATAAAGTATACCAATCAATTTTCCTTAATATTTAATGATACTCACCTGTTAATTGTCCTCGAATCTCGCACTGAAATGTCGACATATGTATGAATTGACTCAAGAAGCTGGTTGTCCTCTTCGTGGTAGTTCATGAAAGCCCAATAACATAGGAAAGGTCAGAATTTGGAAAATTGGAATAAACAAAGACCGAAGAGTCCTTTTTCAAATGAATTCACATTCTATTCACAAATAATAACCAACCAATTAATCTCATTTGTATTTTTCTTTTTTCTTAACGCTAAATAATTTGCCTCTTAATTGTCCACAAATCTTGCAAAAAATTTTCAACATTTGTACGACGAGGCTTGAGAAATAGTTTGTCCTCCTCGTGAAAGCCCGAGAAAATGGCAAAGGTCAGAATTTGAAAAATCAGAATAAAGCATAACCAATCAATTAATCTCATTCGTATTTTGCTTTTTCCTATGTTCAAAAAAAAAAAAAAAGGTTCCACCGCCTCAAGTTAGACCGAGGGTTATAAGAAAAAAGGAAAGCTTATTGGTCCATTGACAAGGAAAGAGGAAAACGTAGAGAGTAAGAGAGAGAAAAATTCGGACACCTGACAAGTCGAACTAACTACGTTTTGCAGCGCCGCCTGGTAAGTGTTCAAACCCTTCGTCCGTCTAATCGGAATAGTTTTCGCAATTAGGGCACAATTTCAAACTTATATGAAATTTAAACTGTGAGGTCCCATTTTTGGGTTGTTAAGCTAAGGGATTTCATGGAAATGGTAGATAAGGGTGTTGTGAAATTGTGGGATTTGACGGGAGTCGATTTGAAGTAACAGTTTAGTCGGAGTGAAATTCTAAAGTTTTGAGCTCGAGCTCCGCGTACGGATTGCTTTGAATATCCTCTTTTGACGAGAGTTTTGTTAGCACGTAGGAACTGTTTTAATAGCAAATAAGTTTGGTTTAACCGATTCATAGTTGAGGTAGTGATTTACTCAACTTTGACGTTATTTCTCGCTTATTTGATAGGATTGTGAGTTTGATAGTTTGAGTGATTTTTGTTGTTTGGTCGCAGGCATTCTCACTAGAGTGGTGTTTTCTCTTTTCTGAGTATGTAAAACTCATATTTTGAAAGCAATAAAAATAAGTTATATTATGAGTTAAGAAATGGTATTTTTTGCTGCATATAACTAGATCGAGCATTTACTACCTTTTAGTATTTGTGAATGGTTTGAGGAAAAGATATGAGTTCTAAAATTTATATGAGAAATGCTTTATGATAAATTATTTCTAGAGGATAAGCTATGTTGCGAAAGGTTATTTGTTTGGTTTATGAAATTGATTCTGGATTTGATTTTTGATATTGGAGAATGTTTGTTTGATGCTCAATATGACTATGAACCTTTAGTTAAGGTTTCCAGGTATGCATACCAGTTTTAAGATATCCTTCTAGGGCAAACTACCGGTTGATAATATGTGGAGACCTTACCAAGGGAGAATCTTGGTCATCTTATCATTAGGGATTGTGTCGTGACCATAGTTTAAGGTTGAGCAATAAATTGTTTAATGGAATGGACCATTGACGTTGTTTTTTTTTTATAGAAATTGATAATGGACTTAACCATTAATATTTGAATTGCAATGAGGGATTAAATGAGTATTTTTTTTTATTTGTATAAGACTTTGTTGAAATGAAACAACTCATCTTTGATTTAATATGTAAATTATGTATTGTGATTGAATTACGAGTTTTTGGTATTACTTTATATATATGCATAGTGGTAGCTCGATCTACTTAGAACAGATATACTACTCACCGAGTTGTGGCTGCTCATTCCATTTGTCTTTCATGTTTTTAAGGTTCCTGGGTTAGTGACAAGTAGGGCGAGAGCACTACCGGCGAGAACTTTTGGTAGTTGAATTTTGGACACTGTTGGACATGAGTTATGTATGTTTGAAAATAGTTGTTGGGTTTAATTGGGTTCGAAGGTTTACATATTTTTTTTATGGATGATAGAAACTTTGATATTATAACCAACTTACTGGTTTATCATATATATATAGATTTTGATAACAAGGTATCGGTTTCTGTTTAAGGCCACATCCTTTGGGTGGAAGGACAGTAATGTCATCCTCCCATTTTTTATGGATTCGAGACGTGACAGGTTTGGTCCGATTGCCAGATTAGACCAGGACTAATGCACACCTCTATCAACGACGCCCCATCGGCAATGAGATGATGGCTACGGGCCGAGGGATTGGCCCTCCTTCCACCAGTGCATTCTTTTCTCTCTTTTTTTGTGTTTTTTCGTTTACTTTTAGCCTGTTTATTTTTTGTGTTTTTTTAGTTTGTCTTTTTTAACTAATTTAATTAAGATTTGGTGTAAAAAAAATTAGGATTTGGATCAAAATGACATCGTTTTGGTGATATAATTAACTTTAATGGCACGTTAAATGCCACATAGGAGAGAGAAAATAATAATTAGAAAAACCATTCTAATAAATTTTGTTAGTCACGTTGGACGGAGTTAACGGAATGACTAAATTGCATCAATCTAACTCGTTTTCGAACTTGATTACACTTTTTGAAAGTTGTACAACTCAATCACACTTTCACGATAAGTTTTATGGCTTTTTCTAAGCTTATCCTTATTTTTTAGAGTCAATTAGAGTGTTTAAGTTGTAGTGGTGTATGTAGCTTAATTTGCACCTAGGAGTCGGTTGAGTTAGCAAGTAAAGACTTTTGCATGATGGTTTGGGCGCTCTTTCTGCAACCAGAAGAGTAGAGCGAAGAAGAAGAAGCAAAAGAGGAAGAAGAGGAAGGGTGGAAGAGAGCAAGCGTTTCTGGTACTGGCCGTGATGGATGTCGTCGAACGCCCTGGACTTGCAGTGCAACGACTTCACCCATCCCCCCGCCATTGACGACGGACCCCGAAGCCGGATCCTCCCCCTCCTCCCTCCTCCTCCTCCCTCCTCCTCCGCCGCCGCCGCAGCTAAAGATCGAAACTTTCTCTCGGTCGCTCTCTCTCCAGAAATGGCGATGTCCGAGCTCTTTCTCTAGAGAGAGAGAGAGACAGACAATCAGTGTGGGGAATGCGGAAATGATGGGAAATTTGCAAAAATGATGAGAAATTTCTCACGAATTTTGCAACGAAAGTAGTACACAACAAAATTAATATACCAAATATTGAAATTCGTTGCAAAATTCGTTGGAAATTTCCAACGAATTTTGCAACGAATTTCGAATATGCCTGAAAATAATGTGTTCTTCCAATTCATTGCAAAATTCGTTGGAAATTTCCAACGAATTTTGCAACGAATTTCAAATATGCGGAAAAATAAGGTTTGCTAAAAATTCGTTTCCAATGAATTTTGCAATGAATTTCAAATAGCTCGAACAAATTCAAAATTCGTTGCAAAAATCGTTGGAAATTTCCAACGATTTTTGCAACAAATTTTCAAATATGCCGAAAAGTGATGTGTTCTTTGATTTCGTTGCAAAATTCGTTGGAAATTTCCAACAAATTTTGCAACAAATTTATAGCAAACCTTATTTTTCCGTATATTGAAATTCGTTGCAAAATTCGTTGGAATTTTCCAACGAATTTTGCAACGAAATCAAAGAACACATCACTTTTTGGCATATTTGAAAATTCGTTGCAAAATTCGTTGAAAATTTCGAACGATTTTTGTAACGAATTTCGAATTTGTTCGAGCTATTTGAAATTCGTTGCAAAATTCGTTGGAAATTTCCAACGAATTTTGCAACGAATTTATAGCAAACCTTATTTTTCCGCATATTTGAAATTCATTGGAATTTTCCAACGAATTTTGCAACGAAATCAAAGAACACATCACTTTTCGGCATATTTAAAAATTCGTTGCAAAATTCGTTGGAAATTTCCAACGATTTTTGCAACGAATTTCGAATTTGTTCGAGCTATTTGAAATTCGTTGCAAAATTCGTTGGAAATTTCCAACGAATTTTGCAATGAAATCAAAGAACACATCACTTTTCGGCATATTTGAAAATTCGTTGCAAAATTAGTTGGAAATTTCCAACGATTTTTTGCAACGAATTTTGAATTTGTTCGAGTTTGCAATGAATTTCAAATATGTGGAAAAAAATAAGGTTTACTATAAATTCGTTGCAAAATTCATTGGAAATTTCCAACGAATTTTGCAACGAATTTCAAATAGCTCAAACAAATTAGAAATTCGTTGCAAAAATCGTTGGAAGTTTCCAACAAATTTTGCAATGAATTTTCAAATATGCCGAAAAGTGATGTGTTCTTTGATTTCGTTGCAAAATTAGTTGGAAATTTCCAACGAATTTTGCAACGAATTTAGACTACACAGAACAACAAAGTGTTTTCCAATTCGTTGCAAAATTCGTGGGTAATTTCCCACGAATTTTGCAACGAAATTAGTACACAACTAATTTAATGTAACGAAAATTTTAGTTCATTGCAAAATTCGTTGTAAATTTCCAACGAATTTTGTAACGAATTTCAAATATGCGGAAAAATAAGGTTTGCTATATATTCGTTGCAAAATTCGTTGGAAATTTACAATAAATTTTACAACGAATTAAAAGAACAGGTATTGTCGGCATGTTTGAAATTCGTTGCAAAATTCCTTGGAAATTTCCAATGAATTTTGCAACGAATTTTCAAATATGCCGAACAATTATGTATTTTTCATTCGTTGCAAAATTCGTTGGAAATTTCCATCGAATTGTGCAACGAATTTTCCAACATGCCGAACAATTATGTATATTTGTTGCAAAATTCGTTGGAAATTGCCAACGAATTTTCAATATGCCGACAAATTTTTTGTTAATTTGTTGCAAAATTCGTTGGACATTTCCAACGAATTTTGCAACCAATTTCTAATAACCAGAACATAAGGTTTTTTCAATTCGTTGCAAAATTCGTGGGAGATTTCCTACGAATTTTGCAACGAAATTAGTACACAACTAAATTAATGTACCGAAAATTTCAATTCGTTGTAAAATTCATTGGAAATTTCCAACGAATTTTGCAATCAATTTCCAATATGCCGAACAAATATGTCTTTTATGAATTCGTTACAAAATTCATTGAAAAGTTCCAACGAATTTTACAATGAATTTCGAATATTTCGAGCAATTATTCATCTTTTTGAATTCGTTGCAAAATTCGTTGGAACTTTCCAACGAATTTTACAACAAATTTCCAATATGCCGAACAATTGTGCCTTTTTTGAATTCGTTGAAAATTTCCAACGAATCTTGCAACGAAAAATATTTTAGTCGCAAATTTCTGACGAATTTTGCGTCGCAAAATTTGTCGTCGCTAATTTCTGACGAATTTTGTGACGAAAAATTTTTTGTCGCTAATTTCTGACGAATTTTTAGATTTGTTGGAAAAGTTGTCACAAATTTGCGACGAAAATTTTTTCGTCGCAAATTTTCATAGCAAAAAACCGGTTCTTTTGTAGTGAATAGCTTCTGATAAAAAGTATAACAGAATAAATTAGTCTCAAAAAATTATTTCAGTATGGACCCACTCAATGTTAATGCATTAATTATAGTTAACTTAATCTAATACTATATATGTATCTTGGTGCAACACGAGATAACTAGGGTAGATGGAATTAGCATTTAAAAAATTATTTCTTCTCTTATACTACTCCAAGAACTATTTGATTCATGTGCAATCACCAATCCCATTATATGCAATTTCTTTTGAAATTAATTAAAGCATTTTTTTTCACCTCTCATTCTAATTTGTCTTCTAAGCATTGTTGAATTCTGTAAACTGAAATTACCTGACCTTTTTGTGAGATTTTGTCTCCTCATAATATCGGCACTCAAAGAGTGTAATACAATACATCCACATTTAGTTATTGCAAAAGTTAACATCAAATTGACTAATGAAGGGGAAAGGAATAAAATTCAATCTGATATGAAGAGAACATGAAATGAATTAGAACCCACGCTGCACTTTGATTTCTTGTTCGTTTTATAACAAATAATTTAGATCAGTACTAAAGTGACAAGTCTAAATCCTTATCTTTTTTGTGATAATTCAATTTCTAGAGCTTTCCAAACCCTTGTTTGAAGCTTGAGTTATTTAATGACAATAATAGAGACCCGTGCATGGCACGGGCTTTTTGACTGGTTATAACTAAAGGAGAGCATGATGGTAATTGCAAAAATACACAGATTGTTAAGGTGTATTTAATTTTTCTCCATAAAATTTTTTACAGTTTCATTTGATATAATTTTATTACTGGCCACAAAAAGAATAAAGCCAAGATGGCCAATATAGTAATGTCAATATGAAGATGTAAAGCGTAATTTGAAAAGCACGGGATACAAAATTTAAAGTACCCCCAGTTCATGATGGAAAATACTAGATTTCCCTAAAGAAAATCTGGCAATATTCACTTTGTTTTGCCCCCAGATTACTCAAAACTCCACCATATGGATTCAATTAGATGTAAATCAGCAACACCAACAGATAGTACTTAAAAAAGAGATATCGGTTTTGCCTCCAAAGCTAAATTTCCTACATAAACAGTTGTATACTGAGGATTCTTTTCTGGAGCATCACTGTTTGTAGCCTCCTTACCATCCTCTGCAATGAAAAAAAAAAAGAGAGTAGATGATACGTGATGCAATCTTGTAAAAGAGAATGCCTATAACAGTAGACAATACAATGACTCGGGCAGCAAAACTTAAAATGCTTGTGCCTTCGAGCGTCGCATATCAACCAAGATGAATCCAAGAAACTTCTGTTCCAAATAATGGCTAACCTGATGAGCCATTGGTTAGCTCCACCACACTTTTGGCATCAGAGCTCTGCTTCTCTTTAATGTCACCACCACCAGCACCCTTTGTTGCCCAATTACTACGTATCTGTCTACTGCCGAGCCATTTCCCTGAAATATAAACCGAAATTAACTCGACTTTACATAGAGACGGTAAAAGGAACTAGCCATCATGTTATTACCAGGGAAGAATATTCAACTTTCTGGCATTTCACCGAACCGATGAACTGCCACTATACTTGTAAAATGTGAGTTTGAAAAGTCAAAACGGGGGAGAAGAAAAAAAAAGAAATGAAAGAAAAAGAGAGGGAGAGAGAAAGAGAATGAAAAGAAAGAAGGAGGAGGAGGAGGAGGAGGAGGGGTTTCACATACAGTCGGATCAATTACATATTGCAATGCTCAGTGGGTGTCCACGCCCTTTGTTCATTCAATCGAAGAAGTTTTTGGAATTCGAGCTTAAATTCAAAGTATTGTGAAATTTCTGTTGGAATCTGGGTGCAATCCCTTGTAAAGTGAATAAGAGGTGTGGATGGATGAGTCCTACATTGAATAGAAGAGAGATAGGAGATAGGTTTAAATAGTTGAGCCTCACAAATGGGTTTGGGCTCCAAGGGGTATCCCACTTTTGTGAAAGAGAGAGAACTTACGCCAAGCTGGGTTAGTTCCCCCGCGTGCACGCTGCCGCCGTCACCCATCCGGCCGGGCCTCCCGTCGGTTTTATTTTTCCCAAATTTAATTTTTTTTTCGAATAGATATGTCTGTTCGTAGGTTCGGTCTACCATCTGTCCGAACCGATCAACATTCTGCTTATTTGTTTGTACTGCTTTCAGGTTAGTTTTCTTGACGTTTGATTTTAATTTCTGGTATACGAACTTAGCCAACAACAATCTTGAGATGAATTTCTTCGGTTATGTTCGTATATGCGTTGTTCATTGAGTTTTTCTATCAAATATCTAGATTTGCGTTCCTTTAAGTCAAACCTTTGTTGTTTGTATGCTTCTGAGTTAATGCAAGTTTTTCATTTCTGAACTGTACATTCTGCACCTGCTATTCTTTTTCAATTCTATTCGAAACAAAATTTTTCGTTTCTGTTCATATTAAAATTTTCATTTCAGTTCGTGAACAAGTTTTTCGTTTATGTTCATATTAAAAATTTTCAATCCTACATGCTGCTCTTGGACATGGAAGAAAATTCTGGATATGCGAGCTTCTGCCCAAGCATTATTTTGGTGGAAGATTGGTAATGGACACTCGATTTCCTTTTGGTTTGATTTGTGGCACAACAAAGGCCCTCTCTACCTTATTTTCAGCAATGTGGACATTTACCAGTCGCGGATCCCTCGGGATACTTCGGTTCGGAAAGTTCTACGATTGTATATGGCAACCTTCAAACACACTAGACAATATCCTGAGTTGGACGGAATCACCACCAATCTTCGTGAAAAATACTCTGGACAAACTAATATGGACACCACATCCTTCTAACTCCTTCTCGATAGCGCTAGCTTGGAATCATATCAGAAGAAAAGGGCATTCAACCCCTTGGCACTCTTTCATTTGGGATCATTACATTGTCCCCCGTCATGCCTTTCTCTTGTGGCTAGTATCTCTCAACCGGTTGCCTACCCAAGTACTTCTCTTGCAAAACCGCAGGATTGACACCGCCATGTGTGCTTTCTGTGGTACTAGGCCGGATTCGGTCAACCACCTCTTCTTTGACTGCACTTCTACTAGTAGGCTGGCTTTTTTTTGGGCAACGAAATGTAACCTTCCCTAGCGCAACCGTCCTTGGCAAGAGCATATTAGATGGGCAATGAAAGTTTGTGGTGGTTCTTCCTTTGCTCACCACCTCTCTAGATTTTCCTTTGGTGCACTATGTCATATCATTTGGACTGAAAGGAACAACGCCATCTTCAGAAACAAGAGTGTCTTTATCCCAGGTATGCGCAAACATCTTTTCAAAGTAGTGAAGGATAAAGCCATATCCTTTGGGGGAGTTGAGGATACTCTTAGGAACCGGATTTTACAAAGGAAGTGGGGACTTCCACCTTCAATCTTCGAAGTGACCTGATGACCTCCTAATTTGGGTTTTGTTCCTTTTGTTTATGGTTGGCCTCTTTTTCGCCTATTGTATAGTTCTTGCTGAGCCATCTTTGACCCTGTTCGGACATCTCTATGTCCTAATCGGGTCGAGGGCTAGCTTTGGCGCTATTTTGTATTTGGTGATTTGAAAAATAATACATATTCTTACCTTTACCAAAAAAAAAAAATTTCAATCCTATTCATGAACAAATGATTATGTTCGTAGTCATATATTTCCGATTCTGTTCGTGAATATGTTTTGTTTTTGTATTTCAGAAATGGCTTCGACTTCGACTCCGGTCAACCATATTCCGAATCATGGAGAAAAGCCAGAAAAGTTCAATGGTATATATTTCAAGAGATGGCAACAAAAGATGTTATTCTATCTCACGACCTTGAACTTGGCTAGATTCCTCAATGAGGATGGTCCTAAATTGGACGTTGGAGAGACAAATAAAGAAAGGTTGGCTACTGTGGATGCATGGAATCATTTTGACTTCCTGTGTCGCAACTATGTCCTCAACGGTCCGGACAATACTCTCTACAACGTCTATAGTCCGCTAAAAACGGCTAAGGAGTTATGGGATAGTTTGGACAAGAAATACAAAATCGAAGATGCTGGATTGAAGAAATTCATTATTGGTAAATTTCTGGACTTCAAGATGATTGATTCAAAGATCGTCTTAAGTTAGGTTCAAGAGCTTCAAGTGATTATGCATGATATTCAGGCTGAAAGAATGACTCTAAGTGAGTCATTTCAAGTGGCTGCCGTCATTGAAAAACTGCCACCATCCTGGAGAGATTTCAAAAATTATCTTAAACACAAGAAAAAGGAGTTGTCACTTGAAGACTTGATTGTTCGGTTGAGGATTGAGGAAGACAATAGGCTCTCTGAAAAGAAAGTTGGGAACAACCTAGAGGTTTCAAAGGCCAATGTTGTCGAAGAAGGATCGAAATCCAACAAGAAAAGGAAAATGCCTAGCAAGTCTGGAGAGGGATTCACCTAAGGTATGAAGAAGTTCGTTGGCAAGTGCTTAAACTGTGGCAAATCTGGATATCGAGCCAAAGACTACAGAGCCAAGAAAAGACAGAAAACTCAGGCTAATGTGATGGAAGAGATTTCCAATGGTGTTGATTATACCAATCTGACTGCTATGATATCTGAGTGTAATATAGTGGAAAATCCCAAGAAGTGGTGGATTGATACTGGAATAACTCGTCATATCTGTGCAAACAGATCGATGTTATCGTCCTACACAACTATAGCGGGTGATGAAAAATTTTATATGGGTAATTCATCAACCTCTAAGGTTGAAGGTATCGGAAAGATTGCTTTAAAGATAATATCTGGAAAGATTGTGACACTAAATAATGTTCTGCATGTGCCAAATGTTCGCAAGAATTTAGTGTTTGGATCTCTCCTTAGCAAGAATGGCTTCAAGTTAGTTTTTGTATCTGATAAGTTTGTACTCTCCAAAAATGAGATATACGTAGGAAAGGGTTATCTGAGTAATGGTTTGTTCAAGCTAAATGTAATGACTATTGTAACCAAGGATGATTTGAATAAAGTTGCTTCTTCTTATGTGCTTGAGTCTTCTAATATTTGGCATGCTAGACTAGGACACATTAACTATAAGTCGATAAAGAAATTAATGAATATGGGATTGTTGCTGAAGTTTGATTGTCCAAGTAAGAAATGCTAAGTGTGTGTTGAATCTAAATTTTCTAAGCCTCCTTTCCATTCTGTAGATAATAGAGTTACAGAACCTTTAGATTTAATATACACAAATATATGCGATATAAAATCAATACCGTCAAGAGGTGGTAATAAGTATTTTATCACATTTATAGATGATTGTTCAAGGTATTGTTATGTTTATTTGCTTAGTAGCATACATGAGGCTGTGAATGCTTTTAAAACGTATAAATCTGAAGTTGAAACTTAGTTAAATAAGAAAGTTAAAATGATAAGAAGTGATAGAGGAGGTGAATATGAATTTCCTTTTGAGGAAATTTGTACTGAGTTTGGTATCGTTCACCGAACAACTACTCCTTATACACCACAATCAAATGGTGTGGCGGAAAGGAAAAATCGATCCATAAAGGAAACAATGAATGCATTATTGAACAGTTCTGGTTTACCGCAGAATTTGTGGGGGGAAGCTGTCTTAACAGCAAATTTTATTTTAAATAGAGTACCCCACAAAAACGATCACTTTAGTGCCAATGCTGACATGGCCGCCGAAAATTTGACGTGGCTCTTTTTTTATTAATTTTCGATGCTGACATAGCTTACCGAAAATCTGACGTGGCTCTTTTTTTTGGCTGGAATTTTGGCCGGAGTCACTAAAATGATCTTTTTTCTCCGATTTTGGCACCAAAGTGATCCGAAAAAAAGTTATGACACCAAAGTGATCTTCGTACACAAGTTATGGCACCAATAATGTCCTTTTCCCAAAGATTAAGATAGGACCAAAGACTGTTGACTGTGTTTTTATCGGATATGCTCAAAATAGCAATGCATATATTTTTTTCTTGTTCACAAGTCAGAGATCTCAGATATACATGTTAATAAGATCATTGAATCAAGGGATGCTTCGTTCTTTGAAAATATATTTTCGTATAACATAGTATATGAGCCAATTGATAATAATAAGAGGCCTCGAGATACTATATCTAGAAGTGATCCAATGGAGGATGAAACTAGACGTAGTAAAAGACAAAGGACTTCCATGTCTTTTGGACCTGATTTCTTAACGTATCTATTAGAGAATGAGCCTCGGATATTCAAAGAAGCTATGACATCGCCAGAGGCCCCATTCTGGAAAGAAGCTATCAATAGTGAAGTTGAATCCATCTTGTCAAACCATACATGGGAATTAGTTGACCTTCCTCCTAATAATAAACCACTACAATGTAAGTGGATTTTCAAGAGGAAAATGAAATCGGATGGTACTATTGATAAATATAAGACTAGGTTTGTAGTAAAAGGATACAAGCAACGAGAAGATCTTGATTATTTTGATACTTATTCACTTGTTACTAGAATTACATTTATAAGGATGCTAATTGCCATAGCATCAGTATATAAGCTTGAAATCCATCAAATGGATGTGAAAACGGCTTTCTTAAACAGGGATTTGAAAGAAGAAATATATTTGGAACAACCTGAAGGGTTCATTATTCTAGGACAAGAGAAGAAAGTATATTGGTTTATCAAGTCACTCTATGGATTGAAACAAACACCAAAACAATGGCATGCTAAATTCGACCAAGTCATGTTGTCGAATGGTTTTAAGATTAATGAGTGTGATAAATGTGTATATGTTAAGAACACTTATAATGGTTTTGCCATTTTGTGCTTATATGTAGACAACATGCTTATAATGGACAGCGATAATGAGGTTGTTAAGGCGACCAAACGCATGCTCACAAGTAAATTTGATATGAAAGATATGGGGATTGCAGATGTTATTTTAGGAGTTAAAATCCATAAGACATCTGGAGGATTAGCTCTATCACAATCCCATTATATTGAGACGATTCTTCGAAAGTGCAAGAATTTAGATATTGTATCAGTAAAGACTTCGATAGATGTTAATTTACATCTTTCAAAGAATACTGGTAAAAGCAAAGCTCAAAATGTGTATGCTAGTATACTAGGCAGTCTAATGTACGTCATGAACTATACTAGGTCGGACATAGCTTATACTGTGAGCAAGCTAAGTCGATTTATAGTTAGTCTAAATGAAAATCATTGGAAAGCTATGAAACGTTTATTGGGCTACTTAAAGCATACTCAAGATTATCCTTTGCATTACACAGAATATCCGGCGGTACTTAAAGGATATTGTGATGCAAATTGGATAACCGGCACTAAAGATACAAAATCGACAAGTGGATATGTATTCACACTTGGGGGAGCGGCAGTGTCTTGAAAATCATCCAAATAAACTTGTATTGCTAGATCCACTATGGAATCAGAATTTATTACTTTAGATAAAGCCGGTGCAGAAGCAAAGTGGCTTCAAAATTTCTTGGAAGATATTCCTAATTGGCCTAAATCAGTGCCCGCTGTATGTATACATTGTGACAATCAAGTGGCAATAGGAAGGGCAAGGAATGTCATGTATAATGATAAGTCTCGACACATACGTCGAAGACATGATACAGTAAGACAACGTCTTTCTAGTGGAATTATCACCATTGACTATGTGAAGTCAAAAGATAATGTTGCGGATCCTTTGACAAAAGGCCTAACTAGAGAAATGGTTGCAAAAACATCAAGGGGAATGGGTTTAATGCCTGTAAACAAGTCATCATAGCGGAAACCCTACCTAGTTGACTGGAGATCCCCAGATCTAGGTTCAAAGAGACAACTAAATTATGAAGACAGTATAGAGTATTGTCAAATTTTTTGACTCATTCCCGAATAAAGACAGTACTAATATGTGAAGGTTAAGCAAAAGCTTTTAATGATTCTGAATTAATTATATGTGATATACTATATGTTCAGAAATCACCTATATGAGTGTGAAGTGAGGGCCACTTATGTGAGAATTGAAAAGGCCGAATTCTCTAAAATACTCATGAGACCAGGCAGTGTTCATGGCCAAAACGAACGCAACAATGAGAACTAATTTTGTTCGAGAAACGGTTGTCTGATTTCTATTGTCTAGGCTTACACCAAAGGTCGACAGTTCAAAGACATCAAGTCTACTGATTGACCGAGCAAGCCCGATAGGTTTCACTAAGGAAAGTTCAAAATCTCAATTACTTATCCTAATGTAACGTTTTCTCATGGAATAATCGCACATTGCATCTGATGCATATATGAAGAGTCAGAAAAAACTGAATCTCTTATTCATGTGGGAGATTGTTGGAATTTGGGTGTAAATCCCTTGTAAAGTGAATAAGAGGTGTAGATGGAGGAGTCCTACATTGAATAGAAGAGATATGGGAGATGGTTCAAATAGTTAAGCCTCACAAATGGGTTTGGGCCCTAAGGGGTATCCTACTTTTGCGGAAGAGAGAGAACCTACGCCAAGCTAAGTCGGTTCCCCCGCGTACGCGCAGCCGCCGCCGTCCGTCCGACCAGGCCGGGCCTCCCGTCGATTTTATTTTTCCCAAATTTTTTTTTATTTTGAACAGATATGTCTGTTCGTAGGTTCGGTCTACCATCTGTCCGAACCGAACCGAACGAAATTGCTCGCTTGGTGACTCTTCATTTTTATTTTCGTCTTTCTATATCCGAAATTCGCTAGTTAACTATTCATTAATACATGACCGAACGAAACTCCTCGGTTATTTGGAACTGTTCATTCGTGCGATTGTCCGTACAAAATTGCGTTAGAAGGAGTCATCTGAATATGTACCGCTTCAGAGGAACGAGATCTGTTCTATCCTGGGAGACGATTGTCCAATATCCTCGAGGTACTGATTGAGGGGCCAAATTCGTCTTAAGGACACGACGTTACTTCGTTGGGCTCATATCAACATTCTGTTTATTTGTTTGTATTGCTTTCAGGTTAGTTTTCTTGACGTTAGATTTCAATTTCTGATATACAAACTTAGCCAACTACAATTTCGAGCCACCATCCATGGCTACGAAGTTTTTGGAAGAACACCATAACTAGCTGCGGAGGTCGTTGCTCTATCTTTGGATGAGAGGTCGTCCATGGACGACGGCTACTCTGCATCTCCATATCTATGGACGAGTGCTCGTGGCCAAGGCTTAGTCGCCGAGACAACAGAGAGGGTTGATGTGGAGGTCGGCCTGGACGCGGCGATCAACCGTCGCTCAATAGCCAAATCTGTTCTACTGCTCAATAGCTTTCAGCTTGAATCTTGGCTCATCCATGGTTGCCGACAATGAGCTCAACAGCTTTGCTGCGAACGGTGGTGGCCAGGGTGGGATGGTGGCTCAAGGATAGTGGAAGCGGCGACTTGGTGGTCGAGATAGCCAAGCCCAGGCAGAGCGGAGGTTGAAGATGGAGGAGGAAAAGAGAAATAATTTTTTTTAAATTTCCAAATCAATATATGTGTCAAGATCTAATTAGTTATCAGTAAATAAACACACGCCACTGCAGTTGTTGACGTGACGCTTCCAAACCGCTGAATATTTTCTCATGA
The DNA here is from genome assembly GCA_031216285.1 of Syzygium syzygioides. NCBI lineage: Eukaryota > Viridiplantae > Streptophyta > Magnoliopsida > Myrtales > Myrtaceae > Syzygium > Syzygium syzygioides. Next base: position 54,609 of record JASUUD010000015.1, on the reverse strand, counting down.
ATGACATCTCAAGAAGTAAAAGCGATGGCAAAGCTCGACTCGATAAGAGAAATTTGCTTGATCCATAAGAAACCCAAGTTAATCAATATGTGGTTTTATTTTCATGCAAAAGTTTAGGAAATTGAATCCGGTGAACATGGGGATTATAAAGAGTGATTCCATGTTATGCTTTTCCTCTCCCGGTGATCATGATGTCGTTCTTTATTATATGCATTAGCCCTTTGCTTCCACCTGAAGAATGTAGAAAAGAAATTTGAAGTGTTTTAGTATTGGTTCGTATCATCAACGCTGGCGATAAATCTTTTACATTTAGAGTTATCAGCATGGGCCATCTGATTCAAATATATTGAAAGGAAATATCATGTCTCTCTTTTTCTTTATCCTTTTCTTTTCCGGAAGGCAAAGGCAAGAAACAATGTAAAGAAGCATGCGTAAAACTGCAAAACGAAGACAGATTTCATCTCTCTTCTCCTTTTGCTTTTCTTGGATAGACCATGAAACGTACAAATGACAGACACAAAGCGGACAACAAGGTTTTAGATTAACGAAAGTGAGAATGGTTAGTTTTGGTGTTGCTGTAGTTAGATTATCGAGAAAATTAAAAGAAGGTACGAGATGTCAACAAGCGATTGACTGCAATTTGATCTTGTGGGAATAGCAAGTATTATAGTAGGCTACAAATTCTCTCAATCGAGAAAGTAAATCGACTTAACCTGCAACCAAGGGGGGTTGTTCTAAGGAAAAGAAGTGGGTAATTTATGGGGATATTAACGTGGGACGCAACTCCAAGCCGACTTTTGTGACAATACTTGTTGACTGTTAAAATAAGTTATGAATCCTCTCGAATAAGGGATTAAAATCGATTGAACTTACGATCAATACCAGTTGCTCTAGGGGAAAAACTGGCTTCGATTGTCACGCCCCGAACCCCATCGAACTCGCGACATCCCGCTCCGGTCGAAATGATGCGACGTCCCAGGAACGTCGCCGACCCAACCCAAACATCAGAGTCACATGCGGAAGTGAATATAAAAACCCCGGACAGAAAGATAACGACAACAAGGTAGAACACCACAACAATCAAACAACAATATCTTCATACAATATTACCGCACCAAATATACAAACTTTGTATTATAGACATAATTATCAAACTAGCATCGGAAATCACCGTCATAACAAAAGATCAGGGTCTGGTTAACTTAACTTCCCTATGGGTCAACCCGATTTACATAACCTCTAAAATACTCTAGAGAAAACCTAAGGATCTCCTTCCGTACTGCTTCTGATTCTTTGGGCTTAAGCCTCCAGACACTCACCTGCAGATCCACCAGGCACCAAAAGCGGTTCCTCAAATTTCCAAAAAGAAGATGCGAACTTCTCGGGTTTATGGCTGGGGATCTGAAATTGTGGATTATACAACTATGAGACGAATCTCAATAAGTGTACAACCCTAAACCCCATGTAGACACTTACGTACCGCCAGACGAAAACATGCAGAACACACAACGACCAGCCAAGCTAACAGACACATACGAACCTACCCGGAACTATCATACGCATACCTACACGTTAGTCAACCACACAGCCAGTATACCACAAAAATACATCACAGCTGCGCGCGTGCCCCGATTATAGAGCAAAACCCACTTGGGCACATCCCATACCATGCCTAACAGTTTTTACCCCATAATCGAGCATCACACCACGCGATACAAATACACTCGCACATCAACTCACACCACGCGTCACTTTCTCAAACCTCACATCTTAGGCCAATTTCTGCTCATTCTCAACTCTTCCACCACTATCACGCCCGCGTAAAACGCATCAGGCCAACGGTCTTCTGACCTCGTCAGGCATCGACACCCCGTCGGGCCGGGCATCATCACCTCGTCAGGGACGGCATCGTCCCGCGTAAACAAACACGCCTCAGGACGGAATCCTACACACACTTTCCTTCTACTACGCCCGCATAAAACGCATCAAGCCAACGGTTTTCTGACCACGTCAGGCATCGACACCTCGTCAGGCCGGGCATCGTCACCTCGTTAAGGACGGCATCGTCCCGCGTAAACGTACACGCCTCAAGACGGTTCCTTTCCAACCAATCCTACATTTCCATATCCTCATTCCACTCAAGCCACACTTACACACGGCTAACAATCGCACGGCCAAACATACACACCTCACACACATACATAGCCACACACCAATTCACATCTCACATACACTTCACAAACCCACGTTCTCGTCACACGAACGCCGCGCGACCAAACACAATCCCACGCCACACATGCCTTACGCCAACATACATTACCATCACACAATCACGTCACACGGCCACACATGCTTGGCACGTGGTCACACACAATTTCTCGCTCATAAAAATAAACATCCATAGCATTAGGGTAAATCTAAGCAGTTTACATAGTGACCGAAATCCCATCAAAATAAATAGTAAACGAACTCCAAAAATTCTAAATTTTGGATATGTCATAAAAAAATATCTTGATCAACATTTCTTATGAAGAACACGAAACCCGGTTCAATCTGCAACCATGCCTTTTTGTCCCTCGAAGTCAGACCAAAATCTGTTCGCTCTAACAGACTGTTTCGTCCTCAAAATACATTTCTTTCAACATCCAAATCACCTTGAAAAGCTTTGGAATTTTTATATGTTATATCCATAAATGTCCCCAACAATTTTTGTGAAGGAATTATTTTGAAAATAGGCCTCGAAAAATTTATAAAAATTCGAACAGACCCGAAGGTCGGGTGAACAGTAAATTGGGCAGTTTTATTTCGGTCCAAAGACGGACTTCCGAATGGCATCAAATGATTTCCAACAATTCTCAAATTAAAATATGTTATACCTTAAGATGTTGGGAACAACTTTCATGAGTAAACTTCCTCAAATTCAGCCCCTAAAATTCTCCAAAAAAATAGCAAACCGAATGGATATAGTGTCACAAATTCGAAAATCACACCAAATCACACGAATTCAAACCGTGATCGTTCCGTATCATCACGGCTCTATCCGAACCTCCTAAACCTCATATTTTCAGTCTCCAAATCAGCCCACAACCACCCAAACCACCGGCCACTATTTCAATCCAAAACAGCCACGAAAATCATCTAAACCGAACCCTAAACGAGCCTAGCAATACTCGAGGTCCTAGGTGTCGATTGGGGAAGTCACTTACCTAAGAAAGGCGAGACGAACGAGCTAGATGGGTGGCTGAAATGGGCGGAACAGCAGCAGTAGCAGCAGTAGCAGCAGTAGCAGCAGCAGCAACGGTGATGGGGGGAAACGAAGATGGAGAGAGAGAGAGAGAGAGAGAGAGAGAGAGAGAGAGAGAGAGAGAGAGAGAGAGAGAGAGAGAGTTCGGGGAAGTTGGCTGAATGAGGGGAGAAGGAGAGAGAGAAATAGTCCAAGCTAGTCAAATATAATGGCTAGTGGGCGCCATGTGTCGTGATTCGAGAGTTTTGACCAAAATACCCTTAATCCGACAATTCTCGTTCGTTCCAATCCAATAAGGCAAGGGTAAAATGGTCTTTGAGTCCAATAATTGAGCTGATATTTACTCTTAATTATCCCAAAATTCGGAACTGAAAAAGGCTCAGGGGCAAAATGGTCATTTTTCTGGTCCTGGGATGAAATTCTAATTTTTGTCCAAATCAATTCTAAATATGTGTGGCCAACATAATATGGCGTCGGAATCGTGAAAATAGCTTCTTAAGCCCTCGAAAATCGACTACAAAGTCCTGAGAATAAAATAATATTATTTTTCACTTTCGAGCCAAAATTCCAATTTTTGATCATAACAACTCTAAATGTGCGTGGCCACCCCAAAATGACATTGGCCTCAAAAAATAACCTCAAACGGCCTCAAAAACCAACGTTGGGGTCCAGATGGGCAAAATCGTAATTTTTCCGGTCTCGAACCGAAATCCATTTTTTTGCATAAATGGGTGGCCCCAAGGTTGGCCGAGCCAAAAACGTCATCGGCCGCTCAAAATTGTCACTTTCAAAATTCTCGATTCCTAGATCCGAATTCCAAGAAATGACTAAAATCGAACAATCGTGACTTTAGCTTATCTCTGGCTAACGGGTGGCTCATTAGGATTATGCGCTCTCGACCCGTGACCGACACCAAGTCAAATCACGTTGAAGTTTACTCTGCTCGGGACGACCTCGATTGTTATATAATTGCGAGGGTTTGTCGCTAGTTCCCTTCGGACACGATAAATCAAATAGACCGGTCTCGGTTGGCTCAAAACATTCCCTCATCAATCCATATGGTCGAAGATCGAACCCAGGTCGAGTTCTTTGGTTGTGCGAACTCAATCTCGTAATAGCCCTACCCCTAAGGTTAGCATCCCTTGAATGCGCATTTCCGGGTGAGATCTCACTATATGTGCATTGGCCAAAATTCATTTCTTAAATCCCGGGAAAAGTATCGAAAATTCAAACTGTTACATCAATGTGGCGAAGTTTCAACATCTATGGATTGTCCACAGCCCAACCTTTACACACGGCCCATTATAGGCTCCAATCCGCTAAGTTTATGACTTTGTCAGAATCTCAAGGCCCAGAAGGCGTAAAAACCAATATGGACCGATACATTTGATGAAATCCTAGTGGAATGCACACGGTTTTTACCATTGTAACGGTCCATTTTCGATTAGTACATACGCTGCACTGAGGAAATAATTTATCTCTCCGCAAGATACAGTCAAGCTCAATGCTAAAACTAAATCTCTCTTTGCTGAAACTCGGCAATAAGCATTGCAATTTGTCGCGACCTAAAATTTCTTAGGCTAATGGATTATTAAGACTAAGCCTAACTTGGGCCCTCCTAAGCCCTATCAATTCGCAACTTAAGGTTTAAGTTTTTAACATACAAAAGTTTTCATGCTTGGAGTCGTCACTACTCTATTTGTGGTAGGTCGATTAGAAACCTAAATAAAATTTATGGAGATATGTTTTATTCCTACGAACCAGAGATTCTAAGCTCGAGGATTTGATTACGCTAGATCTAATCTAACGCCCTTTCAGTACCTTTTCTTTTAAAAAATATGTCTATGCAGGCAATCTGAATCCATTTTATTACCTAATCACTAACATGTAAGGTGTTCATGCGGGTGCGCAAACTACCAATTTAACACCCAAGAAAGCAATAAATAGATTGCAAGATTAGGAGAATGATGTACCTTAATGCAACATAAGCATCTCAATTGTTAGTAAAAAATCATACAAACAATCCTAACATGATTTCTAATTAACAAAGCAAGGCACTTGAAGTGTTCTTTAGGGTTTGTGCTTTATTAAAATGCAAACTAATCTATATGTAATGATGTGCAAAAAATGACATGCGATCAATGCAACCTAGCATGCGAACTATATGTTATACAACAACATGACCTAATTCTAATGACGGACAAATGATTATTTTTGGCATTTTTTAATGAAATTCGGAATTAAAAATACTCAAATCAACATGCAATCTATCCTAGAGAAAATGATTTGATCTATCCTAAAGTGATTCTTTTTTTGGGATTTTTATTAAAATTCGAAATTTTAAAATAACCTAAATAATCTATTAGGATTAGAATCACACCTAATTTAAACTAGGAAATAAATTATCTCAAGTCCTAATTTAAATTAAATAATTATCCTATCTTCTAGATACATTTAGGGTTCCCTAAACATGCAAAACTTCTAATTTAAATCTAACTAACAAATTTTTGGATTTTCTTTGGAAAACAATCAAACAAAGATAATAACCACATTTAAACAATCCACGCAATCCACAAGATTCTTCAAATTTAGATAAGGCAAAGAAATCAAACTAACGGTTATATCTATAGGGTTATAGATATCGACAGAAAATTGATTATTTAAATTTGGAAAGTGAATAAAATCTATTATCGTACCTAAGTGATTATGAATAAGATAACAATTTTCCGTATTGCCGCTTATCGTACCTTAAGGATAAGGTCGGATAGTCGTCCAGATACGTTGCAAAATTAGAAAAAATTCCTAATTTTGGACATTCTAGAACATTGCGGATAAAGAAAACATTACCCTAAAAATTTCTAGCAATCCACGTAATATTCACCAAAATATTTGAAATATCGAAAAAACTAGAAAACCAAATATTCTGAAAGTATCGGATAACGGTGTTACCTAATTTCGGGATATTTCCAAATTTGAACTCGCGGATCGGGATTGTGGATCGGGATGACCGACGGCGGGTGGACCGGTGATGGATCACAAACGGCTCGTCTCGATGGTGGTTCACGGCCAAAGCTGGCCGGCAATGTGGACGCTCACGGTGGGTTCTCAGCTCAGTGGTCCCCACGGCAAGGCACGGCTCTTCGCTGATTTGACTCGTGGAGCTCTCGGCTGGCGCTGTCTGCTAATCTTCGTTGGTGACGCAAAGAGTGTCAATATTATCGTCAAATCTGGACAAAATCCCAAAGAAAACAAATCCACCGCTTGTACTTATGAGAATGTTATACTGTTTGAACGAGCAGCAAAAAGTATTGCACTCAGTGATTGGCCGTGGGACGTCGCCGTTCTTGTGGTGCTGGACCGAAACAACAGTGATGTTGGAAGCACGGCTACTGAGATCATTAGGGTTGTTGTCAATCGTTGGAGCTGTGCGGTAGGTTTGCTGCGATGAAGGTGCAGCTCACGGTGGGGCTGAGCAAAGGTGTGCCTGGACTCCACGGTTACTACAAGTGGCTGGGTCTAGGGAGGCTCGGACACACAGCAAAGAGAAGAAGTCGGATTGGGGCTCTTGCCGGGATCACGGGAAGCCTGAAACCGTCGTGGAGGCTCGCTAAGTTGGAACACAACCTGCAAAGAAAATTAAACGTGACGGCAAAGAATGTTGGTTGTTCGCTCGTTGCGCTGGCAATGCGGCGGGAGCAAATAAGATCAACAGATCTGGCCTAAGCTTTTTTCTCGTCTTTCTTCTTTATTGGCGTTTACTCTCTTGGCTTCTCTGTATATGCAGAACCTGATGACCCTTTTGCTCTCCACCTTGCACCTCGTGTGTTGAGCCTCCTTTGTGCTTCAAAATGTGCCGACCTTCAAACCTGCAGGAAGAACAGGACCTTTTTCTCTCTCTATGTACCACCCGCGATCTCTCTCGGCCGTGTATAAGAATTGTGTGGCCTCCAGTGGGTGACGAATATTGGGGAGGAAGACAGCTCCCCTCACGAACGTACTCTCCTTTCTCTCTCGATGGTGGCCGTGTATTCAATGTGTGGACTTTGAAAATTCTGATCTTGAAAATTACGAGAGCCCCTGATTATGACGCATAACGACATATTTATATTGCAACCCTAGGTTAATTAATCGGGCTTCTTAGTCCTAATGGGCTTAGACTTAGGTTTTATCATTTAATTTTATTTTAATTCCAAATGGGATAAATTAATTCGGGCTAATTTAAGTTCAAATTAAAACAACCAAAGCCTTTTAGACTTGTGAATTTTGGCCCCCAATCCCTTGAGTGAGCCGAGTGCTCGAGCTCGGTTTACGCGATGAATTTTCAGCTTTCTCGCCACCGCCGGTCTGATGCGGAATGCAACTAACCTATATGAACTTAAACTATATGCTACGCAATTTTAATATTTTTGTTTAGGGGTTAAAATTTGATCCCTAATTTTCTATGCAAATTATCATTAAATGGTCGATCGAAATTTAGGTGTCAACACAATTTGACCATGAAACTTCATGGAAGATGGGATTCAAGTGTGTACGCATATTACAGCGATGCATTTCGTGGGCATCACAGTCGCTTAACATGGATCTTCTTTCCGTGTTTGTGTTTTCTAAGCTCATTGTCGTCGAGGGGATTGAGGAAAACTTGTGAGAGAACTATACAAAAATGAAATAGCTTCAGTGTTGAGAGATTGAGATTAATAGAGAGAGGGAAAATAGAGCGACGGTGTTTGTAAGAGCGACTTGCTTCTTTAGCTGTTCCTCCATGGTCAGTATTCTTAGCCTCGGAAGGAAGATTGAAGCGACTAGTACAGAATCCGGCAAAGGTTCGTTTATCTGTTTGATGAAAGTTACTGCCTGTTCATAACTGTGTTCCTTATACAAAAGCACATTCGCGTGTCCTTTGCAGAAAAAGATTATGAATTTTCTTAAGACAATCAATCCATCCCCTCTTGATTATAGTGTTAGTCATTTCAAGCATCGCTTGGTGATATAGGCCAACATCGATGAGTGTGCAAGTTTATAACATCCCAAAATCCCAATTCAAATGTGAGAGACCTTATTGAGTGATTCATATTGAAACATTAACCTCTCAAATGGTCACCACCTTATGTGATCACCTAGAGTACTCTTTTTGGGACGTTTGGCCCACGTGGACCAAGCCAGTTACGTACATATTAGTCGAAAGAGCATTACGAGGCCTATTAGTAGTGATTTACAAAGTCGGTATACTAAGTGAGATGGGATTTTTGCAAGTGGCCAGCTGTTTAAACAAATTGGACCAATTGAATATCTAATAAGAGTCCATCATATTACTTAGTATATCAAATTTGTTGGTCAATCTTAGTATGCACAGCATTTCTCTAATTGAAATACAGATAGACATGACTTTTTGATGGCTAGCTTGTTCCTCTTCACATATTATGTCCGTCCTAATCATCCTTATCATCATTTTTATTCTCAAATTTGAGCCTACGAGACCATTGATAATTTGTCCGCCTGAATATAATAAACATGGCCAATAAAAATGCATGTAATAATAATCAAGCTTAGGAGACTTACATTGAGCCCATTTCCAGCTTAATCTGGCCCAACCTGTTTGTAGGCCGATTTGGTCCTGTATTACTTTCTATTAAGCTAATTTATTTGAAGTCACAAGCCCGAATCAAATTCTTAGAGTATATTAAGTATAATTAAATCTAACATGAGCAAATCGAGCTCTTGTGCTTTTTTGCTAATTCATTGAACAAAGGATACACACATGAACAGGGCACCGGCCCGCACTCGTGACAGCATCTTGCAGAACACTTTCTGATGTCCGTCGATGTTGTCAATTGCTTCGAAACGGAAAGTGTTTCAATGAAGGAAAGCGTGTAAAATATAAAATACATATACTGGTTCTTGAGATCATAGTATAAATTTCATTGCTAAATGTGTTTTTTATTCATCATTCTTGAGATAAGATAAGAACTATCCTATGTAAGTGGAGAAAGGAGGTTGCCAAAAAAGTAAATAATTGATCAAAAATAGGTTAAACATTTATCTAATGACAATAGTGCCACTAAATTAACGCTAACAATGCTGGAAGGGACTAAAGCAGGTGACAGAAACAGAGTGAACTAGTATGCTATTTCCCAATCAGCTCCCCTATTTCCAGAGCATGCGGTACTTCGATGTGATCAGTTAAGCCGACATGAGCCATCAGGAGCTTGCCTCCTCATCTTAGTTGCTAAGCATGATAACTTCCTTGACACCGGATAGCAGTATAAACCAACATTTCCACCCAAACCTCACTGATGATCGACCATTTTTGCTCTTGATTCGTGATAATAGTATCTTGCTGCGATGCTAGTTGGCATCCGTGAAATAGCGCATGTTTGCTGCTATTGCCTTTTGGTATGTTCAGGCTTAGCTTGGTTTTAACATGCTCCCTTTATTGATTGCAAGCATCCTTATGTCGAACTTTTGCTCTCGCTTCCATAGATGGTCTGTAGTCCTAGTGAAACAATCCGTAAAATTAGCAATGAAGTTTCTGTATCCTTGAGTTGCATTGGCTCGATTAGTCGGCTTCTGTTTCATGTCTTGGAGTTCTGTGATGGACTTGTTCTCATTGAAGAAATTGATTGCCTTGGCATAGGTCTCTCGGAACTGGATGTGCGCAATTCCGCTAGCCATAGCAGGATATCTGACTAGGAGATATAGCATTTATCAAGACAAATGCCTGCTAATCTAGATCTCGACCTGATGTTGTTTTTAATGTGTGCTTCTTCGAATGGAGCATCTTCCAGATTCGTATGTTCTTTGGGGTGGCAGCAGAGTTCAGTAGCAATGTGCCAAATCATAACACTCCAGTCGAAATCCAGATTAAATATCCAGTTGGAAGTGTCCAACGTTTTAGCCCAATCAAGTACAAGACAGCCTCTACAGGGCGTATAACTTGGAGCCATGATCAGTCGTTTCATTTCGTCTGTCATTTCCTTGTGGCTCCCTGTCGCGACCTAAAAAAAATCGGATTTTCCGATCTTAGGCTAATGGATTACTAAATCAATTAAATTAACTAACCTAGCTCAAGTTCTCCCAAACTCTACCAAATCGCAACTTAGGTCCAATTATGAGCATGCAAATATTTTCAATGGGAGTCGCCACTAATCATTTAAGGTAGGTTGATTAGAAACCTAAATAAAATAGCGGGAGTACTATTTTATTTCTGCGAACCAGAAATTATGAATTCGGGGACTTGGTTACGCTAGATTCCCTAACGCCCTTTCGGTACCAATTTCAAGAAAAATACTCAATTTCACAATTTTGATAAATCCTGACTTAGAGTTCAAAGGTGCAGAAATTTTCTTTTTTGATGTTTTATTTATTTAAATGAAAGCTAACCTATATGTAATGACGTGCAAAAATTGACATGCGATTAATGCAACCTAGCATGTAAACTATATGTCATGCGACGACGTGACCTATTTCTAATGATGGGCATATTATTTTTTTTGTACTTTTTTTAATGAAATTCGGAATTAAAAATGTCAATTACCTAAACATGCAATTTTAAACTAAAGAAATTAACCTATTCTAGAGTAATCTTTTTGGTATTTTTTATCGAAATTCGAAATTAAAATCAAGTAAAAAAAAATAATCGCTAAATCTTTCGAATTAAGTTTCGATCTGAAACCTGACAAATCGAACCTAAAATTCGAAATTCCCGCTATGGAAATAACTCTATCTAAAGCCTGATAGATAGATTTATTTCCACGTGTGCGGTTGCGGATTAGAAAATTTTCCTAATTGATCACATCTTGAAAAAAATTAGATATCTCAAAGATTTTAGATATATTCAAAAGATTTTGAAAATTCTAAATTCTATCCAAATTTGTTAAGTAACAGATATCCAAGATTTCAAAAAAAAAGAAATAAATCCTAATTGAGATAATGCCTATTACTCGAATATGCAAAATTGGATATCAATAAGCACAAATTAGGCAACAAAATATTTAAATCAAATCAGGATAAGATATTTACCTGAATGCGTAGATAACTTCCCAAATTTGAATCAACGGGGATCGGAATTGCGGATCGGACGATCGGCGATGCGTCGGGACTAGCGGCGGCGCGGCGTCGGGAACGATGGCGCTCGCGACAGTGACACGGCGGTGGATGATAGTCTCGGTGTGATGCTCGTTGGACAACCGGTTTGGCGAACTAGCGGTATGATGATTAGCGAAGGCAACAAGTCGGGGTGGCTCGGTTTGACGATCAACAACCTGCAAAAACAGAAACTTTGCGGGTCTGTTTTGGTGAGGACACGACACAGCTCACAATGGAATGTTCTTCTCGATATGTTGCTCGAAGGTCATGTCAGGGGAGTCGCGGCTTGGTGTAGCTCGGACCTGGGCTGGACGGTGGCGTGACTATGCAAGGATGTCACCAGAAGCTTGAAGGCGTGTCTCTGGAAAAACTGGTGAGCGTTGCTAGGATGTTGAAGCTGCTGTAGGTAAGCTTCACCGAGCCTGATGGTTTGCTAGATGGAAATTCGTTGCAAGCTGGAAACGTCAAACCTTGTGGACGTAAAGCCTCCTCCCCTCCCTTCTTTGACTTTTCTCTTTTCTTTCTCCCGAAGTGGAGAACGTGGATCTCCTTCTCGTCTCTTTCTTGTGAGAATCTCCAGACCTTTAACGAAGCCCCCCCTTAAAGAACCCCCTCTGTTGACCGAGTCCTCTCAATATGGCCTCCCCTCTCCTCACGATTTTTCTCTTTTTCTCAATTGTCTCCAGTACGTGTCTCTCCTTCCAAAACGCCCCCATTTTCTCTTTGAATGGCCGCCTTTTATAATCTCTGGCCTCGCACGATTTTTCTTTCCCAAAGTGACGGGGAATATCCTTCGTATATATTTTCCTCTTGCACAAAAGATTCCAAGAAAAATCCAATCGGCTGATATTTTTCCTCTTTGATATATCGTGACACCCGAGATTTTTAATTTCCAGAAGATATATTGCCGATTACTTTCCATGGATTAAAGATATGTGCAAATATGATATTACTCCCTCATATCTTCAGAGAATATGGCCAAATATAATAAATCCCCATTCCTTCTTGATTTAGTCGAAAATATGCAGGAGATTTTTTCTTGGAGTATCACATAGACAAAACATATCAATTTCGGTTATGGGCTTGATTCAATTAAGCTCAAAGCCATTCGCTCGAATCTATCCGCCGTCGGTCCGATAAATGTGCAAATTATATGGGCCTAATTAACTATTAATGGAATGCTCCTAATATCTATATGCAATTTAACTAAGTATATTTTTTTTTCTAGGGACCGAGATCGATCCCTAATTTTTATGCAATGAATGACTAATTGGATCTCTAAAATTTAGGTATCAACAGCTGCCCCTCTTTGAGTGGAGGCTCACAGAGGTTTCGCTCAAAGACTGAGACCTAAATTTAGACTATGCAAAATGATGAATGATTTTTTTATTTGATTTTTTTTAATGCAATGATGGATGGTATGCAAACAATAAAGAACGTATGCTAAGGCTTCTCACTTCGTGTAGAGCGGTGAAAGAGCCTTACATACGGATCGCACAAAAAGCGTCCAAGTGAGGGAAAGCTTTATAATGCTTTGACTTCCCTCGATCTCCAAACTTCTGATCCACTGGTAGTAAGGTTCTCGAGGTACTGGATCGCCTATATGTAACCTGTAGTTTCCTACAGATGCGAAATAGCGCGCGATATGAAGAAAGAATGAGGACGAACCACTGGGCAATCACGAAAAGGATCATGTCACCTCTTCCATTGGGTGAGCATGAGGTTGGTTGTGCCACCTATTCCACTGGGTGAACACAGAATGAAAAATTATGCTGCCTATTCTACTGGGCAAACATTTAAATGGGGTGTGTTGTCTATTCCACTGGACAACACGGAATAAGAAACTATGCCGCCTGTTCTACTGGGCTAACATGAAATGGGGTGTGTTGTCTATTCCACTGGACAACACAAAATGAGAAACCATGCCGCCTATCCTACTGGGCGAATATAAAATGGGATGTGCCGCGTACTCCACTTAGCAACACCAAATGAGATATTATGCTGCCTGTCCTACTGGGCGAACATAAAATGGGGTGTGCCGCGTACTCCACTTGGCAACACCAAATGATATGTCACCTATTCCACTTGGTGAACATAAAATGGGGTGTGCCGCGTACTCCACTTGGCAACACCAAGAGATATGTCGCTTGTTCTACTAGGCGAACATGAAATGAGGTGTACCGCGTACTCCACTTAGCAACACCAAATGAGAAACTATGCTGCCTGTTCTACTGGGCGAACATATGAAAGAGATCATGTATCACATTTCGAAGAGAGAAACAATGAAGAATAATTAGCAGACGTACCTGAATTCACTTACCTTGTAGGAGTGGTAAAGTAAATCGAGGCATGACTCTGATTCTGTACCATTTGACAATCATTTGGGCTTTGTTCCAAAGATGTTGCTTGATGAACTTTGATGGACTTCAGTGACCTTCCTCATAGGCATGTCACGGGGGAATCTTCTGGATATCGTCTTGGACACTTAACAATTGAGTGAACCAGGGGCTATCCTGAATGCCCATGGGTTCTGTAACAAAGTACTTGGATATCATCGGAGGTACCTGAAAAGGCTTGATCAATAGATGCCTGGATATCGCTAGAGACATCTAGAAATAATCAAATATAGGACCTGACAATTGCTTAAATAGGTTAGGGATACCTGGATAGTCACAGACATCCAAGGGATAGAGATATACTTACCTGATGATATCTCTGACTCTTGAGGGCTTGTCTCCTGCTAGACACGGTTATAGACAATAAGTAATATGCATTCATGGGCGATCAGGGATGCATATATTCATGCATTATAAATTCGACTGGTTTTCATGCATGATGATTTTATCGAGTCAGTATTACAAAATTTCACTGGGGAGAATCATGACAAGACAATCCGGATTCACAAGCAGATATCTTGAAAATGTCGAATGAGGGACTTCCAGTCCGGAAGAGCTTTCTCTCATCCTCATCAAAAAGTGGTCATTTTATGGGAATCACTCTATCTCACATTCATCCTGTGGACAAGGGTCTGAGTATTCTCGTAAACGGTACGACCTTACCAATCTGAGAGGTCTTTATTAGGACTATAACGTGGGCTTGGTCAATGGCTTAGCAAAAGGGACTCTTCGAGTCGAGGCTATTGAAAGAAAATACTCCGCAATCATCTCCGGGTTTACAAGTCAAGAACCCTGCAAAATGAGATAGAAATGGACTTGCTCGCACTTCTTCGAGCTAAGCTTATAAACATCCGAATCCTACATTAGTTCAAGTGCCATAATCTGAAGAGACTTTGTAAGGGACGTAATGTAGGCTAGGCTCATCGGTTGAGAAATGAATGGATCATTAGGCTCAAAATGTGTATAAACAGGGGTGAGAGTTGGTGATCATCTTGGCATTGTCACTAGTCTTTTTCTTCATCCTCAGGCATTGTCTTCTCGGTAGACGTTCCATTAGGCTTGAATTCACCACTTGATTCCTTTGAGACTTGTGAGACCACTGCTTCACTGGGATTCATGACTTTGACATGTCATATCTTGACATTTTTTCGCTAAAGTTCTCCCTTTTTTTTCGATTTTCTTTTTTCTCTAGCATTGGCCTTGCTTTTACCAGGCACACTGCTTTTTCATGCACCCTAGTTCTTCTTTTTGTTTTTTTACTTTTGACACACATTGTCTACAATGCATATATTGGCCAGCCACATTTTGGCTTATTTTGACCGAATGACTAACATTTGGACTTTCAGGGTCTTCATCTTCTATCGGCGCTCCAGATATGTTGCGTGGACAGTGATGGCTTTTACCTTGCCCCAGTGTGGGGATGATCACCAACTGGGTTTAAGAAACGAATTTGCAGGCTCGATTGGGCTTAGCAAAGGATGAAGTGAGTATAGGATAGCAAAAGAAATGCTCTTCGTCATCCTAAGGCACTTGAACTTCGTATGAATTCTTCTGAAAAAGCAACACTCGAAGATTGATGCAAGTGAGAGCAAGAAAATCTCTATTCATTTTTCACCTTATAATGCTGACTTACCTCCAGTTTACCCCGATGTAGGGTGGTTCTTGACAGAGGTAATTTGAAAGGATTTCTCCAAACATGTAGGCTCAAAGTAGCGAAACAATGGATAATCTGTAGTGTTTGAGATAGAGAAATGAACTGCCTTTCGTCACTTCGGTTGCCGTACCTTTTGCGAAATAACTCTTTACATTGCAGACATGGAATTTTTTTTACTCAACTCACTAGGGATTAGTGCATGGGATTGTATATAGGATAAGGCTTGCCTTTCATCATCCCGATGTACCTCATTCAACACATTCAATTCATTCCATATGAGTTATCAAATTGTCCAAATAGATTCCCCTTTTGAAATTGATGATGTAGACTGACAAAATGATCAAGCAGAATTTAAAACCAACGCACACATTCCATCTTTAAATTAATTGAAACCATTTATTCATCAGTGAAATGTTTACAATTCAAAATATAAAACCAAATACTTGAAAAATTTTGCTGCAAAGTTAGATTTTATCAGGGGTATGACATCTTCACAGCATCAGAATTAACAAGAGTGGAGAACTCATGACCATCCACTTCTGCGAGAACCAGGGCACTTCTAGGAAGCACCTTTTTTTTTACCACATATGGGCTGATGTATTTTGGGGCAAATTTACCCCCAAGAACAGGAAAGACTGGCAGTACCTTCCTTAGGACTAGATCATTTACCTCAAAGTGTCTTTGATGCACTTTTTGGTTGAAAGACTTACCTACTCATGTGGCAACTGGATCAAGCGTTTCGTCTCACCTTCGGGAAGGGTTGCCTCTATCTTCACCTCTTTGCGTTCTCCGGAATCACTCAGGTTAACTGTGATAGTTTGGTCTACCGTCAGGACTTTGGGTCTTTCATGATGCTCTAGATCGCGTTGAAGGTCCGAGAAATCTTCAAGTTCGTCAGTGTCATCAAGATCGGGCTTGGCAGCATATAATTCATCAGATTGGGCCATTTCCATACCCTCACGTGTCACAAGATTGCCCCTGAAACATAAAGTAATGGATTTAGAAGGACAAACAGGGCTAAACATTGCATTTTTTTAATTTAATTTTTTGGTGATTTTTTTTGAAATTCTTTTCAAAAAGGTTTTAACACGAGGGAACATGAAGAAGTTCAGGCCTCAGAATTCTCCTTGGACTATATTTTTCTTTTATCGGTTGGATATCATCACCGAGCTGATTTGATGTACCTCAACATGCCCTCAAATAATTTGTAATTTCATTGATTATCACCGAATGAATTACATTTATTAGAATGGAAACTAGGACAATAAAGTCATAGAAATGAACAATCCTAAAAAGCAGCTCCCGAGACGGGGCAAGTCCTAGAAAGCAATGGAAATTCTCACGCAGGGGAGTGTGCGAAAAAAGTAAAGGTATTACTCTCGCGGGCCAGTGCCCATTTCATCCGACAATCCTTCCTCGATAGCTCCAATGAGCATGTTATTGAACAGAGCAATGATTCCCTCCATCGCATCATCAGGATCCTCTGTCACTGGAGGTGTTAGATCATCCATACCTCCCCATCCATCGGGGACGATATCACGCGGGTCAATATAGAAGCTCGGGGGAGCCAAATATTTCACGTAGTAGTCGAACTTGCCGCTCGGTTGCCCCAGGGTGTCGATCACCTCCTTCTCTTCATGTATGATTCTCGTAGGACTCGGGGATGTGGTCTGGATGTTTGGAACTATGAGAAGATCATCTCAGCCTTGGCAGAGCCACGAAGCACGAAATGTGAATGCCCCGATATCGAAGAGGTCCTGAACCTTGTGCTTTAGAACATAGCAGTCATCAGTGGAGAATCGCTCAGGATTAGGCCGCTTCGGCTCAGTGGAAAGTAAGCCCTTTTCCCAGAGAATCGTCAATACTTGGGATAGAGACCTGGGGAGAGGAGTGAATTATCTTCTAGCGCCTTGTCGTCGATTAGAGAACAGGTGTCTTGGTGAGTGAATTGTCTTCTAGCGCCTTGTCGTCGATTAGAGAATAGGTGTCTTGGTGGGCTGTCTCGACATCCAGGGAGTAGTCGTGCTTTGCTTTGCTGAGACCGCGATGTTGGAACGAGTGGATTCCGATCACCTTGTTCGTGCTTTACAAACTTTGGACGCAAGGTGCTCAACTCCCTAGGGTCAGGGGACTCAATAGTACTGCCAGGTACGACTGCTTTGTCATTCGAGTCGGTGCTGAAGGGCTTCGTTTGAATCATCACCCTTGGCCCTTAAGGAAAGGGACGGGTCATGGTGAGTTGTTTCAAGCAGTCCGACAGATGCGCCGTTTTCCTCGAAAGTTGTTGGAGTATGACAGAGGCTTGTTTCAGGTCCTTCTCGATATTAGCGAGGCGGTTCGGCACATCACTCTGAGCACTTTCTCTCATGGCCAATCGGGAACGGCCGGTGGTCGACGATCCATAATCACTTAGCTTGAGTATCAACTTCCTCGTGATGGTGGCTCACAGCTAGGGGTGTTTCGGCTTGGCGGCTGGCCGACGTATGGGGCTTTGAGAAACAAAGACAAGGACGGCGTTTATGTAGAGAAGCCGCAGTCGCCGCGAGAACGGCCAGTGGTGGATGGAGCTGCGGTTTATGTTGGGCGGTGAGCTCACGGTGGCGGAGGAGCAACAACGAAGGAACTCGGCGAGATTGCCCCTTGGCAAGGCTCGAGCGATGGATCGATAACTGTGGATGATCCGTAGTCACCTGATTCAAGAGAAATGAACTAAATAAGCACATGGTCAAGACAAGGTTAGTCCATGACATGCTTTCTAGTTTTTTTTTATTCTTCATTTATTCATAAAAATACTCGTATATGAACGAGACTTTATGGAAAGTGTTCTAAGCAAAGAAATATAAATAACACTCTAGACATAAACCTAAGAAATAGACGCATCAAAATCCCTAATCATAAAACTAGGAAAACCAAAAATTAAGACTCCCTAGAAACTATGAATTGAAAATAAATTCTCTAAAGTATTTTTTTATTATAAAAATGATGACAACCTCTTGTGAAAATAATGACCTATGACACATCCAGGAAGATGAAGACAGATTAAAAATACATTCTCCAAAATGCCTTCTTTCTTTTTTTTTTATTTTTAAAGGACTCAATGATTATTACTTTCGAGTTGAAAACCGATCTAGACCCATCATGGACCGACCAAAAAAAAACGAGAAAATAAGTAAACTACAAGATAAAAGTTCAGAAGACTTACTTTACCAAGTAAGACCATGACAATCACATAGACATGCGCATGAATTGTGAGTTTAAATCTTAATCTATCTATCCTAATGGCTTTTGCAAAAGTGAAATGATGAACGGAACGACACGTCACAGCCTCGCGCACAATCATCATGACTAGTCGTAGCCTCGCATACAATAGTCATGACTAGTCGGGTCCAATCACTTCGGCTTGGTTCGGTCGACAAGGGCAACCTCCATGTGTTGTAGCCTCACGTGCATGAGGACGACCCTTGAGCCATTTTTTGAAAAAATTTTCGGGATCCAAATGGGATAACCTTTAGCGAAGCCTTACCGCCAAGGTTAAAGAACCATCCAAATACCATCTTAAAACTATTGGTGTGACCCAGGTCCGGTCACAGGTTGTGTGTGGTGTAGTGCAAATACTGTAAATCATGCACAACAATTATATGCAACCACCACTTCAATAGTACGAAAATTAAACCAAATTTCACTCCGCCAAACCTGCAAAACAAAGGGTTAGCCAATCACTACTCCCCTTATAACTCTTATCCTGCAAAACCATTTAATACCTAAGAATGAGAATTCAATCAAATTTTGTCAAATCGAGTGGTTTTTAGCATGTAAACTATATGTCATGCGACGACGTGACCTATTTCTAATGATGGGCATATTATTTTTTTTGTATTCGGAATTAAAAATGTCAATTATCTAAACATGCAATTTTAAACTAAAGAAATTAACCTATTCTAGAGTAATCTTTTTGGTATTTTTTTATCGAAATTCGAAATTAAAATCAAATAAAAAAAATAATCGCTAAATCTTTCGAATTAAGTTTCGACCTGAAGCCTGACAAATCGAACCTAAAATTCGAAATTCCCGCTATGGAAATAACTCTATCTAAAGCCTGATAGATAGATTTATTTCCACGTGTGCGGTTGCGGATTAGGAAATTTTCCTAATTGATCACATCTTGAAAAAAATTAGATATCTCAAAGATTTTAGATATATTCAAAAGATTTTGAAAATTCTAAATTCTATCCAAATTTGTTAAGTAACAGATATCCAAGATTTCAAAAAAAAAGAAATAAATCCTAATTGAGATAATGCCTATTACTCGAATATGCAAAATTGGATATCAATAAGCACAAATTAGGCAACAAAATATTTAAATCAAATTAGGATAAGATATTTACCTGAATGCGTAGATAACTTCCCAAATTTGAATCACGCGGATCGGAATTGCGGATCGGACCACCAGCGATGCGTCGGGACTAGCGGCGGCGCGGCGTCGGGAACGATGGCGCTCGCAGCAGTGACACGGCGGTGGATGATAGTCTCGGTGTGATGCTCGTTGGACAACCGGTTTGGCGAACTAGCGGTATGATGATTAGCGAAGGCAACAAGTCGGGTGGCTCGGTTTGACGATCAACAACCTGCAAAAACAGAAACTTTGCGGGTCTGTTTTGGTGAGGACACGACATAGCTCACAATGGACTGTTCTTCTCGATATGTTGCTCGAAGGTCACGTCAGGGGAGTCGCGGCTTGGTGTAGCTCGGACCTGGGCTGGACGGTGGCGTGACTATGCAAGGATGTCACCAGAAGCTTGAAGGCGTGTCTCTGGAAAAAATGGTGAGCGTTGCTAGGATGTTGAAGCTGCTGTAGGTAAGCTTCACCGAGCCTGATGGTTTGCTAGATGGAAATTCGTTGCAAGCTGGAAACGTCAAACCTTGTGGACGTAAAGCCTCCTCCCCTCCCTTCTTTGACTTTTCTCTTTTCTTTCTCCCGAAGTGGAGAACGTGGATCTCCTTCTCGTCTCTTTCTTGTGAGAATCTCCAGACCTTTAACGAAGCCCCCCCTTAAAGAACCCCCTCTGTTGACCGAGTCCTCTCAATATGGCCTCCCCTCTCCTCACGATTTTTCTCTTTTTCTCAATTGTCTCCAGTACGTGTCTCTCCTTCCAAAACGCCCCCATTTTCTCTTTGAATGGCCGCCTTTTATAATCTCTGGCCTCGCACGATCTTTCTTTCTCAAAGTGACGGGAATATCCTTCGTATATATTTTCCTCTTGCACAAAAGATTCCAAGAAAAATCCAATCGGCTGATATCTTTCCTCTTTGATATATCGTGACACCCGAGATTTTTAATTTCCAGAAGATATATTGCCGATTACTTTCCATGGATTAAAGATATGTACAAATATGATATTACTCCCTCATATCTTCAGAGAATATGGCCAAATATAATAAATCCCCCTTCCTTCTTGATTTAGCCGAAAATATGCAGGAGATTTTTTCTTGGAGTATCACATAGACAAAACATATCAATTTCGGTTATGGGCTTGATTCAATTAAGCTCAAAACCATTCGCTCGAATCCATCCGCCGTCGGTCCGATAAATGTGCAAATTATATGGGCCTAATTAACTATTAATGGAATGTTCCTAATATCTATATGCAATTTAACTAAGTATATTTTTTTTTCTAGGGACCGAGATCGATCCCTAATTTTTATGCAATGAATGACTAATTGGATCTCTAAAATTTAGGTATCAACACTCCCATACGGATGTTTCTCTACTTCGTCTTTGATGTGTAGGAGCTCCCGGAGTTGGACCATCTCCGCCTTCTCAACATGGGTTGTATCCAATTGATGAAATTCAAGGTGCGGGACATTATATTCTTCGTGACCCAACAAGAAGTCCTGTTAGAGAAAAAAAGAACCAGCGATGCGAATAATTCTTAAAAATTGGCTGCACGCAACAATTATAAAGTTATGCAGTGATCGATTTTCGACTTTAGGTAAGGCTGCTTGTCAATCAATGGTCTCCAGAAATATGATTCGCATAGTCAAATTGAAGTGGGACGGAAGTGTGAGAAGATATCGCCTGCCAGGTCTATTGTATGATTTCTCGTCTTGGATGGCCGTGGACATGGGGTTTTTGCAACCTATGGTGGCTCTGTCTACAAAATACTGAATGATGAATCAAAGTTCATCGCCCCACGGATTGCGGCATACGGGGACTAAGAGGAATGCATCTACAAGGCCTCATCAAATTCAGTACGGTGTCACTGATCTCTGTTGTTATATATAATTTAACACTCAGAAGCTGGGGAAAAGTTCGAGAGAGATATAGGTGTTGCTTAATTCACTATTGCTTAAGAGCGACTCTGGTTTGCTAAGGCTGCTCAATCTCGAGGCGTCTACAAGCCGATGCTTCCTGAAAGTCTGGGCAATGTGCTGTCGAACCTTAGATACTCGGGACTAAGATGGACCGTTCTTGATTCTATTCCAGAATCGATCAGCCATTTTTTCCTCCTGGAGACATTGGATCAAAAGTAAACTGACACAACCCGACTGCAGAGTTCCATTTAGAAGGCGAAGAACCTTTGGCACCTGCACATGAACGAGGTATGCTTCGACAGGAACATTCGCTAGCATCAGATGCCATCAGAGAAGTCTCGAGCAAATTTCTGACCGCGTGGGGACCAAACATATGAGGTAAGAGCCGCATGTTGGTTATTTTGGGCAGCCTAAAAGGACTCTCTGGAAATTGGCTATGGCATGTCGCACGCCATCGGCAAAAGAAGCCAACCAAATGCGCATATCGGCTCTCAAAATGCTTCAGTCCTTAATATGGAGGTCAACAGACCTAACTTGTAATATATAGAGACCTTATGTGTGATTTGTTAGGTTCTAACAAGCAATCAAGAGGTCGGTGAATTGATTTTTTAACAAAACACAAACTAATTTTGTAGAATCAACCCTAATAAAAATTTTGTTTTTACTCGTAAAGTGAACTAGTAATATATTCAGCGAAAATTAACGAGTATAGGGAAAAAAAATTGCAAATGAGATTCATAAAGGTTCGGCTTGGTTGTGCATACTTTTCTGGTCCAGCTCTAGCAGCCCAAATAGTTCAAAAATTGTACAAGCAGATTATATCTGCTTTTTTAATGCGACAACTCTAATTCGCAAAGCTAATGATCAGTGTGTCCATTTGCAGGTCATAATCAAAATTAGGGAGAGCTCAAGTTGTGCCAATCAAATTTTTTTCCTAACTTGAAAAACTTGTTTTGGAATCCCGTGTCTATTTCTTCTTCTTCTTTTTTTCTTTTTTATCATAGTACATGTGCAGAAGTCATCATCCTCACCCATTAAATGCCTATATCAATGTGCTAAGCTAATGAACTTCCAATAATGTACTTATTTTTTAAATAGCTTAAAGAAATAGATGAAATGAAGCTAATTAGGCTAATAACGTAGGAATAACCATTGGACTTTTGTTCTTAGACGTACTAATTCCTTACCACGCGCAGTGAACGGCAGAATTAACAAAAGAGAGCGCAACTACGTGTTTGCAGCTTAGCAGCTTTCATTTAATAATGAATCAGGAAAGCAAACATGTGGTATGTGACCCCAACTGATCAAAACAGTCATTACAGAACTACCCTGAAAACATTTGACCACCAATTCCAGAATAGCATACTTTCTTCGGCTCTTTGGCCTTCACAACTCTATGGTTCAGCTAAACATGGTATCAAGCCTATCCGAAATCTAGAGGTGTCAAAATTGGTCATGAGCCAATTTTTGACTCACATTTTTAAGATCGTATAGGTTATATATGAGTTGTTAAACATTGAAGGAATGGGTGCAAGTGGATCTAAAATATTATAGCTTAATGAGATCGGATATTCCACGGGTTTTCACAAGACTCATTTTCAATCCATTCAAAAACAGGGGCACCAACCGGCAGTCGCCGAATTGCCTAGAGTATCTGAGGGCGAGTGACTGAGTGAGGCCCATGTGAGCTGAAGCGCTTGCTTTGCAATCGTCCCTCCACATAACGTTCGTGAGCCTAGGCGAGTCATTTAATGCGACGTCGTCTCCGCAAGTCCAGCTGTGTGCAAGCTCACGGCCTAGCACTTCCCAGCTACTTGGGCTATTGAAATCCTTCCGTTTTCAGATTATTGCTTTTCCTAAAATATTGGCAGCTTATTTTTCTCGGAGAATTTCGATGGCCAATTTTTGCACCCCCTCTGTTTTTTTCTGGCTAAAACAATTTTTTTTTGCAAAAATTGAATGAATACAAAAGTTGAAAATTCTGTGGAATGTTAAAAGCCAAATCTTTTAGCATCTTGTAGTTGAAATAGAGATTTTCTTTTCACTTAAAGGTGCGTGCATGACAACTTATAATATAGTTTTATCAAGAGAAAGACAATTTTAGATGTTAATATCTATTATAGGGAAAAAGTTATGGTTGTATTTATGGGAGAAAATATTGTGCTGCCGATGGTGAAGGTCGATAGGAAAATCTATACGCCTTATATGACAATTTATAGTTTTTTTTTAATAAGTGTTTCGATTTATAGGTTTCCTTTACGTTTTTTACTTAATTTACTGACATTTCTAACTGCGCTAATTCACTTTTTAAATTTGATATGGAATTTTTATCCAAGTAATATATACACATGAAGAGCTCCAAGTGGGATAAATCGTTGGGTACAAGTTTTCATAAGATAGATTAAATATGGATGTATTTTAGAAATATCGGTGCTGGTCGGGTCGGGTAGACTTGCATTGTCTAGGTCAAAACGGGTTAAATGGATCGATTTGGATAGAACATTTTCGACCCAACCCACTCATTTGACGGCCTTACCAAGTTTCGGATTATTCTAGCCAATTATATGTACATCATACAATAGACAGATCGGAGCTCATTATCCTCATCAAAATGCCCAAAGAACCAAAACTAGGAGAGGGAGAGAACGGGGTTAATTTCTTTGAGGCCATTCCCGTGCAGCCCCTTTTCCTAAAGGTGGCAAACCCTGTTCAGTGGATTTAGGTTTGACTACGTGCGAGGACAGGAAATTATCCTTCTTAATCAAATTCAGAAATCCAAAAGTAAATGCGGTGTCTGCATCTCAATGGATGGTGATTCGCACATTGATAATTCTATATGTTTGCTCATGAAAACGCATGGAATTGAACTAGAATTAGATGATAATTGCTACCGGTGAAAATTAAGATCGCGTCGTTCGGCATTACTACGAGAATGTAGAAGTCGTCGCATATTAGCAACGCAAGAGAAGGGGACGATCTCGTAATGATCTTGAACCAAACCAGAAAACCGATTCGGTTAACCATCCAAAATGCAAGAAAAGATTGAAGGCAAAGATCCAAAATTTCTTGATGGAGTCCGCAGTTAACTGCAATAAGAACTACTAACATAAAGTAAATCTCGGTTGAGCAAGTTGCGCATTTTAAGTCCAGAGGGCTCTACATATAGCTAAAAACTTTGTCGATCGCATCGCGAGATGACTATATTCATGACTAGAAATTTGATATGTAAACCTGTTTCTTAAAAGATTCGCTATCGCTCCTGCGTTGGTCCACGGTCTCCAAACCCAGTTGGGAACAAATTGATTAGTATATTAGCTGATTTAGATGTGAACTAAGAACAAGGACCTCCCCCGAAATGCAGACAGGATGATCACAATGGAGCTGAATTAGACCATTTTAATCACACTCAACCAATGAGAAGAATTACAAAACAGTGCAACATCACAAATCATACTCGGACAACGTAATTTGTAGATTTGTAAAGTATATAGCCTTAAACAAAATTTACATATCAAGCATGAAAAAAATGGGGAGTTTGGAGGAATCGAAGTATACTATCTATCAAGAGTATCACCACCTTCATCAAAATTAAATGCATCCAATGCCAAACGACCATATGAATGAAAACTGTGTTACTGGAGAATATTAACAACGAGAATCGCGTCTGAAGCATCAAATCCACCTAAGGGTTTGCTGCTTTATAGACTTGATTGAGTGAGAAGAAAAAAGTGATGGGAACAGAGAGAGAGAGAGGAGCAATCACACCGACAAATCACAATGAGCAATCACCCTTGTACAGTGTTTGTGACGGGCTCCAATCCGCTTGGTTTGTAGGACTTTGTCACAATTTTAAGGTTTGTAAGACCGAATTTAGACTAGTAGATTTGTTGGAACCTAGGTAGTATGTAGACTACACTCACGTAATAATTTCTCTTTTCTCAAGATACAATCGATGCTAAATCTAAGTCTCTATTGGTGAGACTCAAGGTTGCAATTTGACCATGAAACTTCGTGAAAGATGAGATTCATGTGTATGGTGGTGCATTTCGTGGGCATCGCAGCCAGTTAACATAGGTTTTCTTTTTGTGTTAGTGTTTCATAAGCTCATAGTCGTTGAGGGAATTGAAGTAAACTTGCGAGGGAACTGGTCCATGCATGGTTTACACACAACTTCATTAATCTTGCTTTCCAACCCTCTATCTATGATTAAGTTACCGAGTAATTTTTTTTAAGTTGACTTTCGACGTTCATTTTTTTTAACTCATCTCCAACTAAAACATTTAACTTCTCTTATTTATTACCGGATTTTGTTTATTCTTCTCACCATCACGTTAGATTTGCCAACTATCATATGAAATTATTACCCATCTTTATTTGGTGACTTACCACTTTTATTTCCGATTAGGTAATTCATGTCGACACCCGAATTTTTGTTAGCATAGAATTGGTGAGTGAATAGAAATAGCAAACATTCGACCAAAAAAAATAAAAATAAAAATGACAACCATAGAAAAAGTTTCGATCCCATTCAGCGGTGCTTAAAAGACCAAGCCCAGCCCATTCCATTCACCGGAGATGTATCTCTCTCGGCAGTCGATTCGGCGGAGCTATTGCCTCGTCCTTTCCGCTCCATCACCATCAATTCGATCGTCCACCATCTCCGATCAGTTACGGCCGCCGTCAAATCTCCCTCGCTGGCCACCACAGGGCCTCCGCCGTAACGGAGCGGAGCATCGACGCTCATCACCAGCAATCGAACTTCTCTCGTGTCTCTTTCTCTCTCGTCTGAACGCATTTGGAGATTTTCCTTTTAAGCTCGCGATTTCACGCTCTGCAGGAGAATTCACAACGACAACGACAACCACAACACACTCTCTGATGCTTGGTGCGCGCTCGAGAGCCAGAGGAACCGAGCGAAGCAAGAACGCACGCACCGACCGAGCGAATCATACAATTGTTCTGTATTGTCTTTTGCCGAAAGCTACAAATTGTTATCTCAGTTGTCTATTATTTGCTCTCAGATCTGCCGATTCCTCTCTAGCAATTTTGAGCTGGGTTTCTCATGTTATATTCCCTCGCCAGTTGATAGGAATTTCCGTATGGATAACTCCTCACCCTTCATGCACACCACCAGTTCGACGTTTTGCCCCAGAGATGACGATGATGAATTAATTGATCAATTTGAGATTGCATAGGAGTGATTTGTATGTTATCGTTCGATGTACTGATCATACATTGCGAATTGATGCTTCATCCTTCGATGGCCTAGAGTTCTCCTTCCCCATGGTGTTTCCGTTTACTTTGTTCTCAGTGAATTAAATACTGCATTGGGAGCGTGGCTGAATTGTCCTCTAAACTGAGAGCCTCTGGATTTATTTTTGAGCTTGAGGTGTTCAAAGTGCAGGTATCATAATCGTCAAGGTGTTAATGTAGAGAAATCCTCTGTGACTGTAAATTGTTCATAGTCTTACTCTACATGGCTCAAATTTACTGGATTCATTGTTGTTCTTGCTGTACATGTACAAAAATATGTGGATTTCTTGGCTATGAATGCTGTGTATGTTAATAACATGCTGTAGTCATGGTTGTAAGTGCTGTCTGTGACTTAAATTCGCTGGATTTATGTTCATGCCTGCTGTCCATATCCATTCGTTGTTCAAACAACAATCGCCAATACTTGTCTATGTGTTTTGACTGTTTTTCTTGGTCATATGAGTTGGGGTGAGGAATCCATGTTAATTTTCGAGGGAGATGATCGTGTTGTCATGCTTGAATTTACTGAAATTAAACATCTGCCTTGCTGTACAAGCATCGATGATCTTCGTTTGACTTCAATTTGTTCTCATCTTGAGCACGTGAGCCCACATACACTTGCAGGAAGATATGTCTCAAGTCCATTACTTAATAAATAATCATGAATTTCGACCTTTAATGTTCTGATTTTATTCTAGATTTTGGTGACTTCGCTGTTTTAATCATGAGGTGTGCTAGTTTAATTCTCATTTGAGTGTGGTTTTGATTACCTATGAGAAGTTGGCAGTGTATACTTGATTTGCTTGTTATTGGGACATGTTTGGGTTTATTGGAGTGGGCAATTTGTATATCTTGCGAGCTTGATGAGCTGGACGCTGCAGTGAATTCTCTTAGGCATGAATTTGAATGATTTTATTCCCATTTGTTGATTGGTTTGATGGTTCTTCAGTGCATGTAAGTGCGTGGTTCATCTTTAGCTACCTTGATACATTAGGATGCCATTTATGTGGGCAGAGTAATCACTATACTTACCTGGACGTTATTGTGGGGTGTGGACTGAGCGTGATTTTGAGGGGATTTTGATGATATTTCTAGCTCGATTTAGTGGTTCATTAGGTACATAGGCATATAGCTCACTTCTTGTCATTTTGATGTAATGAAATGTAGTTTTCCTTCAATAAACGGGATAGCTTGCATGCGGGCCTTAAGCTTAGTATAGATTCAAATGGTGCCTCAAAACATTAATTAACTCAATCATGGATAGCTTAGTAAAAATGAAATTCATGGCTAAATCCGTAGCAAATTTACCACGGATTTTGCTATGAATTTGAAAAAAATGCCCGCACATGCCTAATTCATTTTTTTTAAATTCGTGGCTAAATCCGTGGCAAATTTGCTATGGATTTAGCCACGAATTTAATTTCTACTTGCCTATTTATGAAATTCGTGGCTAAATCCGTGGCAAATTTGCCACAGATTTAGCCACGAATTTCATAAAAAATGCCCACACATGCTTAAGTTATTTTTTTTAAAATCCATGGCTAAATTCATGTCAAATTTGCCACGGATTAAGCCACGAATTTTAAAAAAATGCCGCAATTTATTTTTTATGAAATTTGTGGCTAAATCCGTGGCAAATTTGATGAATGTGACCATACCTCGTCCCAGACCAGATGGAGAGCCTTCCGCAGGTGTTGGAAAGGTAATTCTACCACTTGCTATGGGCAATGCTCTTCTGCCTCCCTGGGTGTCTGCGTTTGTCTGCATTTTTCTCCCTCTGGGTGTTGGGAATACATGGGTGCTCATGTGTCTTTCTGCTTTTGGTTTTTTTATGACGTTTGGAGGAGGGGGTAAGGTGTGTTGGCCGCTACCATGTTACAATACTCTCCCATCATAAGTTGCAAATTATCTGTTATATTATGATTCGTTGTCTCTGATTCTTTTCTATCCTCTGTGGCCAATGTGCCTACTGTGCAAGACTTAAGAAATGATGGATTTGGGGGTTGATAATGTAGTGCTTTGTTGCCATAAAAGACCTGACCGCAAATTAATAATTGTAGTGCTTTGTAGTGATTTGTGGCCAATCCTTGATAATGGACCATCCTCTACTGAAAACTATAGATGAGGGTCGAGATCATGTCTCCTTTGGTGCCCTGAACCAATGTAATGAAATGTATGAAGTGATATTAAATTGCCAATCCAGCATTCTTATCACTGATGCAATTGCTGGATTCCAGAAAATGCTCTGCATGGATCCTAGAAGAAGCAAGATGCTCTGCAAGAACTTCATGATCTTATTACCTTGAAGAGATCCCATGCATGGCAAAATACCCTTGAGAGGATTATGTTCAAGTACATTGAGCTATGTGTTGATATGTGGAGGGGGAGATTTGCCAAGGATGTTCAAGTACATTGAGCTAATGTTCAAGTACATTGGAAAATGTAGATGAATGAATTCATTTTCATATTATTATAATAGTTTGATCACATTGAGCTATATGTTCAAGTATAAGGAAAATGTAGATGAATATATTTCATTTTCATATTATTATAATATTTTGATGTTATTAAGTGCTTAATCAATGTTAAATACAAATTCTAGAAATTAATTTTGCTTTAAATTACATTTAAAATCGAATAAGAAAATGAAATACATTCATTTTGGTGGGTAATTTAAATTACCCACGAATTTTGCCACGAATAAGTTCGTCGCAAAAAACTGACAAAAAAAAATTTGGTGGCAAATTAGCCACGAATTTGCCACGAAATGTGTTCGTCGCAAATTAGAGATAAATTTTACCACGAATAATTAGCAACGATTTTTGCCATGAAAATATTTCATCGCAATTTCGTGACCAACAAAAAAAGATTTTGAAAAAAATAGCGACGAATTTTGCCACGAATATTTAGCGACGAATTTTGCCACGAATAAAGTTCGTGGCAAATTAGCGACGAATTTTGCAACAAATACAGTTCATGGCAAATTAGTCACGAATTTTACCATGAATAATTAGCGACGAATTTTGCAACAAATTTTGTTTCGTGGCAAATTAGCCACAAATTTTGCCACAAATAATTAGCGACGAAAATTGAAATTTTCCGTCGCAAATTAGCGACGAATTTTTTTCCGTCGCAAATTTGCCAAATTTTTCGTGGCAAAATTCGTCGCTAAAACCAACTTTTTTTTTTAGTGGTCTTCACTTGGCCGCGCAACACATCACAAGCCTCTGCAATCTTGGGATTGTACTCTCTCCTCATTTCAGGGCCTTCTTCCGAGTTGTCTTGCATATTGGGTTCACGAGCAGGCCTCTCAGGAGCAGATTTAGGCATGGCAAAATACTTCTTGATCTCCTTATAATTGTCTCGGAATCTGATACTTCCAATTCCGACTGGCAACATTGAAGGATACATAACTAGGAGATATACCATGTACCGAGACAAATGCAAACTCATCAAGGACTTGTACTTAACATGGCTCTGGTTATTCCTATCTAGCTCCTGAATGCTGTCCTCTCCGTTGTCGGGGTAATAGCAGAGCTCCGTCGCTATGTGCCAGACTAGGATGCGCATGTCGAAATCCAGCTCGATGCTCCATTTCAAATTATCCAGCAACTTTTGTGTGCTCAACACGTGGCCTTCCCTCTCGATCTATGCGGAGGGCAGTTGCGCGTCCCTCGCTTTTCTTGGTCCTTCTCCAGGATTAGTTCTCTGATTTTGGCTGTCACGTCCTCACGGCCTTGGTCAAGAAACTTCACAACCATCTCGTCAATGCGCAATTTTTTTAGGAATCTCCACCAGCAGGAATCATTTTTTTCTGAAGGAGCAGCTCATTAGGCTGTATTGGCCCATGGAATTGGACCACCTGCTCCTTTTCGACAGTGGTTGGAACTAGTTGATGATATTGAAGATGACCGATTGCTTGTTCGTTATGAGCCAAAAAGCGACCCGGTCAGAGGAAAGAATGTGATACAGTGCGTATAACTCAAGGAAAATGGCTGCTCCTAGCAACAGGAAGGTCAAGCATAGATCCACCTTCGAATATTGTCGCTTGTTGCTAAAAGAGAAGAGCACCAGTGCGCCACAGATCGAGAATGAGATGGCAAGTCTACAGATAATGCCCCAACACGTGTAGACTGCCTTCGCCTTCGCGTAGAACATGTCGTAGATGAGGCCCCGTTCAATTTCAATGACTTTAAATCCTTCCCAGGGCTTGCCAGTGAATATCGACAGGCAAGTGTCGCGTTCCTCCAAGCTGAACAAGTGATCTGCAAAAAGGCGCTGACTAGTGTCAACCAAGCTGCGAGCCGCTAGCAGTGCGCCCACATCCTTGTATTCTTGGTCCTTGGAGTCATTGCTGGAACTCAGACTCTGACACGGAAGATTAGCGATCGCATTATCGATCGTAATCATCGCATCATCCCATACCTCGATGACTTGATGAGGCACGACGTTGTACCCCTTGGCCCCCTTCAACTCGCATTCCTCCAAAATCTTGTTGGAATACTTTCGGTGGGGTTGGGACTCAGCAAGGGAGTCCTTGAAGTGCTCGTTGCTGGCAGCGCGGAGGACCAAAACCCTCTCACCGTACTTATAGAAACCCGAGAGCAGTATCAGAATGGCAAGGAACGATAGGCTAGGATGAGTCCACGCCATTCCCAGAACATAGAGTGTCAAGCCTGTCTAGCTCACCAGCGTCAGCGAGTGCCTGAGCCAGAGCTCGTTGTCTTCCATCGCATAGGCGCTGATCGTGTCGGTGCCCCCCGAGTGCAGCAGCAGAAACGCGGCCCAAAACGCACTAAGCTCCACGTGCGGGTCCATCTTGCTCACCAATTTGTCAGCCTTGATTTCCCCGATCATGTTGGAGATCATGCCGAGCGCATAGATTGCAACAGAATCAGCCAATAGGTAGGCCGACCAGGTGACCAACTTGTAGAAACCTGAGAGCAGTATCAGAATGGCAAGGAACGATAGGCTAGGATGAGTCCACGCCATTCCCAGAACATAAAGTGTCAAGCCTGTCTAGCTCACCAGCGTCAGCGAGTGCCTGAGCCAGAGCTCGTTGTCTTCCATCGCATAGGCGCTGATCGTGTCGGCGCCCCCTGAGTGCAGCAGCAGAAACGGGGCCCAAAACGCACTAAGCTCCGCGTGCGGGTCCATCTTGCTCACCAATTTGTCAGCCTTGATTTCCCCGATCATGTTGGAGATCATGCCGAGTGCATAGATCGCAACAGAATCAGCCAATAGGTAGGCTGACCAGGTGACCACCTTGATCCAAGTGCGCAGGTGTTTCGTCGCAAAATGTCTTCGCGACGAAATATAATTCACCGAAAGTCGTTATTCGGCTCTTAATGAGAGGAGACTGAGTTCTAGATCTAATTCCGGACAGGAGCAATCCAAGCGTAAATAAGGAACTTGATTTTTACAGAAGATCTAGACAAATCCATCCAATTGCTGGTGGCGTCCAAACTTTACAAAGACCTGAGCAACTGCAGTTAAGGAAACTGAAAGTGCGAAATTGGAAAGTAAAGACTACAACTATGAAAGCTAAAAGTGCGAAACTTGAAAGTAAAAATAAAAGACAACATTTGTTTTGTTCATGTGTGCCGGGGGGATCTTGTTGGCAATCAGACGCTATTTATAGCGCAGACTTAATAATCGTTTTTGGTGTCGTATCCAATCTCTACCATTGATTTCATCTTTACCGTTCATGTAATGACACATGTTTATCAACTGTTATCGATCTTATCTTTTGTATGAAATGATAACCGCTTTTAAGCCCATTTAGTCTCTGAAAACAACAACCGTCATCGAGCCCATCGGTTCTCTAAGGCAACAACCGTCATTGAACTTTTCTCCGTTTGACACCTGTTTCTCGGGATGATAACTGTCATCAAACCTTTTCTCCGTTTGACACCTGTCTTTCGGGATGATAACTGTCATCGAGCCTTTCTTTCGTTTGACACCTATCTTCTGGAATGATAACTGTCATCGAACCTCTTTTCCGTTTGACATCTGTCTCTTGGGATGGTAACTATCATCGAGCCTTTCCTCCATTTGACACCTGTCTTTGGGGATGATAACCGTCATCGAACCTCTCTTTCATTTGACATCTGTCTCTTGGGATGATAATCATCATCGAGCCTTTCCTCCGTTTGACATCTGTCTCTTGGGATGGTAATCGTCATCGAGCCTTGCTTTTGTTTGACACCTGTCTCTGGAGATGATAACCGTCATCGAACCTCTCTTTCGTTTGACATCTGTCCATTGGAAATAAGGACCTTCGTCGAGCTTTTCTAGCTTGACATCCATCACCCCTTTTCATCGATTTCATCGATGAGAAGCACTTTTTAGCACTTGAAAGTCTTGCACAGGCCTTCATCAAATCTTCGATTGGAAAGTCTTGTAAAGGCCTTCATAGCTTGTTATTCGTTCCTCTCCTTGTCGATATCTTCAATGAAACTACCTTAAGCATTTTTATCCCCCTTTATCTAAATTTCAAATTTCCCGCTTATGACTGTCCGTATCTACCGGCTGTCATTTTGGTGCAGGTGACGTCATTTTATTCATATATCCTTACGACGAAATCTCTAATTAATTTCAGATGTCAACATATGCCCCCTTTTAAAAGAATTAATTCTTTTGTTTAATTCTTTTAAAACAAATTCTTGACCTGAATATTCTTACTCTTGTATTTGCTCATCCTCCCTGAAATGCTGCGCCTTTTTCTAACACGTCATCTCGATCATTTATGACCTAGCAGATCTTCATGATAGCGAATCACTTGAACTGTCGTATTCTAGCGAAAAAAATTGCAACTTTTGACCTTCCATCTCCTTCTTCGATTTTAGGTTTTTCTCTCAGTCTGTCACTCCTTCGCTTTCCATTTAGATTTTTCACTCAATATGTACACTCATGGCCCGCAAATACTCTCCCAAGTCATATATTGAGAAATTTGATCAACTACGTCATGACCAAGCATCCTCGAACTTTGACTTTCGACTATTACACTTGGTCGTTGATGAATCCCCCAACCAACTCATTCTGGGTCCTTGCTTTCATGATCATCAATAGATTCCCGCATCTCTTCGCTCCTGTTTTCCAAAGAGGACAGGAGAACTGCTTCCTATTCAGCAATCATCAGCTGTAGATATCTGGTTTCTAGAAACCTCACGATTTCGGGGGTTTCCTTCTCCTGAGGTGGGTTTTCACCGCTGGTACGTAAAATTGAAGGGAGATATAACTACTCGCCTTGCCTGGATAAGAGCTGGTATTAATACTGCTTTGGAAGTTAGTATATTGTCATATGATTTAGATCTACGGCTTTTAGGTGCTGCCATTAGTTTATGGTCCCCTTCGACCAATTGTTTCTTTTTCCCCTAGGGCTTTATGTCTGTTACTCTGTTAGACATATATGCCATTACTAATTTTCCTCTGATTGGGACCCCCATAAGTGACATGGCTTCGATACCAGTACCCTTTATTCCTAAGGAAGATCTTGCTTATGGTAGATTCTTAGAATCATATTCTCTTAATACTGAGCCAATAACTCTTGTTGAGCATACCTATTTCCTCCTCTTTTGGCTGTCTAAATATGTCTTTCTTGCCCCCACACTGAAAATTTTCAAAGATTTCTTACTACTCGCAGCTAATCTTGCTGCCGGTAAAACACTTGCTTTAGCACCATTAATACTAGCTACTTTATATCGAGGAATAACTCATACATCTTTATCGATGACATCCAAAGAGGAAGGTACCTTATTTGGACAATTCTAGATTCTTCAATACTGGATGGTGCATTGTTTTCCTTTTCTTTCCACACACACTCCTCGCACCTTTCGTCATCATTCCTATCCAGAATTCCAACCACCAACATCTCCTCCCTTTGGATGTCGTTTACTTAGTTATTCCTCATTAAGTATCTCAAAGGACTTTTCTCCTTTTGCTTTTTACCTTCATAAACTCTTGACACTTCACCCAAATGAAATTAAATTTTTTGCATATGATGCAAATGAATTCAATTACTTATTTGATTCGATAGCTCGCCTTAATTCAACCAACTTTTGGTTATGCATTCTTACTCCTATGGACATTCCTTTAATGCTATCTCAGAAAGGCAAATTTTACCATGGGTTTGAGATTTATTCTCCTCAATACTGCGCTAGGCAATTTGGTTTAGTTCAAGCCATTCCCATGCCAATTCCGTACTCTCTTGAATTTCCAAGCATGGTGAAACAAAAATATCCTTTCAAGAATGATGCCCCCTTTGTGTGCTGTGCCGAAATCACTCAGCTTATGTATGCCAAATTTGCCCC
Source organism: Syzygium syzygioides (assembly GCA_031216285.1). Classification (NCBI taxonomy): domain Eukaryota; kingdom Viridiplantae; phylum Streptophyta; class Magnoliopsida; order Myrtales; family Myrtaceae; genus Syzygium; species Syzygium syzygioides. Next base: position 19,356 of record JASUUD010000015.1, on the reverse strand, counting down.
TAATGTCGATGACTTTGAACTTAAGCCTGGATGCACTCCTGCATGGACTTCTTGGTGGCTTTCTTTCTGTCTTGAAAGCCCTTATGAGGAGGCTACTCAAGCCATGTTGTCTCGAATAACAGCAGGTGCATTTAAGCCAAGAAGCAAGGGTAAGAAGGGTAAAAAAGGCATTTCCATAGGACCGGATGCTCCAAATCCTGAATCAGAACCATTGTGGATAACTCAGGGGGCACAAATTAAGACTCCTAAGGCCAAGTCGACAATTCCTTATAAAAAAAAGTGATTCCCCCAAGAAGTGCCCCTATTTGAACCAGATTGTATTGTGCTACCGCAATGGATCAACCTCAAGTTGATGATAACACACCTCTTCTCAAGAGGAAATCTGATTCGATTCAAGATATTCTTTTATTGCAGTTTTTCATGTTTCATATGATTCTCATGTCATCTTTTAACCCTAATATTTATTCTTCTAGGGTCCCCATCATCTAGTCAATCTATTGAGAACGCAGACGAAGAACCGATTGCTACATTGATCAAAAGAAAACATCTCAACCCCTTGTCTACATCGGCTTCTTCTTCTATGGCCACTGTCAATCCTGTAGAGTTTTCGGATTCTCAGGCTAATCCCACCCATTCTGGAGACAATTCAAATGGTATATATTTGTTGTGCCCTTCTTTACTTGTTCTTTCAATTCAATACAAAGTAATTAATCCTTTGGCAATTCACTACTGACAATCTATATATAGTAGGGCCCTCTGTTGACCTGGCTCTTGAAGTCGCTACTGTTGATCTGCCTATATTACTGCTCACAGCGCCAGAACAAGGTATTTGTGTAAGTATGTCACAATTCATATCCTGTCTCAACAACTGATTTCTCTCTATTTTCAGGACCTCTGAATGATTCAATACCACCAATTCAGGCAACTTCATACCTTAAAATAACTGCCAATACTGTACCTATCGACAGCCACATCATCTCTGATTACCCTGTCCATTCCACTGGAGTCGACTCTTCTAGTTCGACTTTGGCCTTGGCCACTGCTCTTGTCCCAATACAGAATGCTGCTGCTCCTTTGACACAACCTTCTTCGAGCCATTCAATTCCTTCTGCCAAAGAAATAAATTCCCCATAATCTCTCTTGAAGACTAAGCGCATGCTAAATGAGGCTTCTCACATACTGGGTTTTACTTCGGATGCATCTTCCTCAAGGCAAATGGTATTGAACAGGTTAGAGATAAGCTATTACGACTTCTAGACCTTTTCTAGTAGTGATTATCCTATGCTTTTGTGCAATCAGACAACTTTTAATCGATTGAAACTTCTGCTCGATGAGCTGTGTGGTGCTGCACCTAATGAAATACTGCCCCTGAGCTGAAGGTCAAACTTGCTAATTTTTCAAAGGCTTTTTGGCAGCAGGATAGAGTCTTATCGACGTAATTATGACCTAATTATGTCTTTAACTCTTTCTGATCAACCTCTTGCCGAGAATAATCAAGCCATAAACAAGCTCAGTCATACTGTAAAGGAAGAGCAGACTAATCTTCATGCCCTGGTTGAAGATATATCTGGACTTGATGAGGAAGAGCTTCATCTTGAAAAGCAGAAGGCAAAAATTAAGCAGAAATTAGCCTTTCTCCGAGATAAGCAGAAACTCAAGCACACAGAGAGGCTCCAACTAGAGATGGATTTCGACAAAGACATTACCATTCTCAAAGACCTCAAGCAGGCTAAGCATCGACGTCGACTAGCAATTGAAACTGAAAATCGATGTACCAAAAACAAGTGTATAACCGAGAATGGTTAATTTGACCGTAGTATGTTGTCCCTCCAGAGTGATGTAAAGAAATTGTTATTCCCCAAGAGAAATCAATAAAGTGATCTCCATTTATTTTTGAATTTATCTTAACATTCCTTTTTGATAACTTCTTTCCAGCGGGAACTTTTTCATTCAAATTTCTCCACGTTTCTAATCGTGAGTGAAGTCGGTTAACATGTTGGGTCTATTTATACCCTTCGATCTCCACTTTTACTTCATCTGGCTTAAACATGGCATCCAACTTTCCTTTCTTTTCTCATGCCTCACCTTCTGTTCTTAAATCGTCTTGATGATCTTCAAGTGTACAAAACAAAAGGTCGTATCTCTTTGTCCTTCATGGACCATAATTCTAACAATGATCATATTATACTGGGTCCTCATCTCAAATCCATTCCAGCTCCTCCTATGTTCACTGAATGTTTTCCTCGCCATTATCAAGAAATTCTTCCCATTAACAATAGCCGCATTCATGCTCATGCTTGGTTGACCTCCAATTATAGGTTCAATTCTTATCCTGGTTTTGACAGGAGGTTTATTCAATGATATAAATGCTTGTGTGGTGTGATGGAGTCCAAATGGCAATCAGCTCGAATTGACACAGCTCTGATGTTTTGTTGCATGTCTATCAATCTAATAGAGTATGGTCTTATTGGCAGTCTCTCTGCACCTTCTGGTCACCTTCTTCGCATTGTTTTTTCCTTTCTTGTGGTCTAGTAACCATCACTCTTTTGGATATTTGGGCCTTAATGGGCCTTTCACCTTTTGTTGAATTCCGAGGTCAAGAGGTCCTTGAATGTTTGCCTTTTCACAACTCGACGTCTCTTAATCTTTCTTATGATGAATTTATGGACCAATTTGCTAAGTCTAAGGGGGAAATTTATTCTGACAAACATGTTGCATTCCTTCTATGTTGGTTGTCACAGTACATTTTTTGTACACCAACTTTATCAGTTTCTTATGAATTCCTCGACATTGCTCATATGCTTTCCTATGGTATTGATGTTGGTCTTGGTCGAATTGCTCTTGTTGTTCTTTATCGATCTCTTACAGATGCTTAGACCTCTTTCTTTAATGCACATCCTGATCCTTTCATTGGTCCTCTATAGATGGTGCACGGATGGTGCCGTATGTATTTTCTTGATCTTTTCTTTGATGTAAGAATACCTTCTGTTTACTGGTCTGAGGCTGATCTTCCTCCTATCGAAAAGGAATTTGATCTTTGAAGACTTTGTCGTCCTCTTTATTACCCTTTAATAGGAACTTCCCTGTTTGAGGGTTTCCTTCAATATTTGCTTTCATCGAGAAACTTTATCTTTTATAGAATTTATGTCGATGTTCTTGAGGCTAGCCCATCTATTGATTAGTCTGATACCTATATTTTCTGGAAAAGCATTCTCACCCTTTGCGATCTAACTGTGGACTTCTCGATGAAAGGCCAATTTTTCCCGGGGTTCGAGGTATACAATGCACTACTGTTCTCGTCAATTCGATCTTACCTAAGGTATTCCAGCTCCTGTTGTTTACTCCATGGAATATCCTTTTTTTTGTACTAGTAGTTATTGTTTCATCAATGAAGAAAGTATTTCTTGCTGCAATGAAATTACTCGTACCATTCTTGGAAGATTTAACTACATACATTTTGGCGGAGATCCTCATAGTATCAATGTCTTTGATGAATGGTGGGTGGAATATCGATCATATGTTTTTTCCTCGCACGTCGATATGGTGATGTCTAAAGTTACTCACTGTCTTCCTGGACTGAACCATCCATTTGAAAGGCCTTGTGACTTATCATCTAACTATGATGATCTTTCCTCAGGATCAGAATATTCGTCCAATAAAGGTATAACCTTTAATTTCCAGCTCACATAAGGCTCATCTCTTATTTATTTTAAACTTCATTTTCTGTTGTTTCTTGTCTTGCAAACATGAGCGTTACATCTTATAAACGAGAAGTTGAGACTTACATTGGCATACCTGTCGAAGTCCATTCTCTAACTTATATCCCAATTTATGATGACACCCCATGTTCATCGAAGCAAACTTTTGGTAGACTGTCCCTGTCTTGGGGACAAGATGAGTTCCGACCCAAATGGATTCAACTTCTCCATTTACTGTCACCTGGTTTATCTCATATTTCTAATAATATTTCCATGGAGACAGAAATTAAATCTCTTCTGACTAAGTTATCCAGTTTACCTTGCCCTTTGGATTGTCTAGCTATGGAGTACGTTGTCGAAGAGTTAGCTCAATCTTTTAACTCAGCTTTGGAATCCTATAAGTTTTGACATGATCATATCGATACCTTCGACCAGATGGAAAAATCATATTTGAACAGGCAAGAGGATCTGGAGCAAGCACGTGTTATCCTTGCATATTATCAAGCAGTTGATGATATCCCACTGTAGCGCCTGGTTGATCAGCTTAAACAGGTCGAACAATTGGAGATTGAATGCAGGACTATGGAAGACGAACTTCAAGAAATCACCCCTGAAAAAATCAATTCTTCGAGGCCAATTGTAATCTAGAAATTTGCTTACGCAACTTTTGTCTGGGAATTGAGCAGCACTTCTTGTAACCATAGATCCGGTTTGCCTTGTAAATACTTAATGTATATATTAGGATCTTTATCTTATTTGTGTCTAAGTGCACTCTTGACCCTTGAATATATGTACTTTCCTTTTACTAAACATGCTTGATCGATGAGCTTTACTTCTTTTCTGGTATCCTTCATTCAATCGGCATTATATCAACTTCAAACGTCAAACATGCTCAAATTTATAGCTGGTCATAATGATCCATCTCCCTGGCAGACGAAGCATATAATTGCAACCCTTCATATTTCTGTACTTGGCAGATATGCATCTTAAATATCCATTAATTCTAATAGGTTGCTCCTAACCTTTCTTTGTAAAGGCTGCGGATGGGTTCGCTGCACACGTTTTCCTGTACTCCTACTATGCCATTTTATTCTCTTCGATGACAATAATACCCTAACATGTTTGTTTGAAGAGCCTGTCAGTTATATCTATTTCCACTTTGATTGATTTCCGCATGACCCTTTGGTGTTAATGGGTCTTGATTCATTATACCCACCTTTTCTTGCAAAAAACTGCTGGCGGAAACGATCCCCTATATGACCCTATCTCATCGCTCCATTTCTACCAACATTAATAACTCCTCGCGATGTGTTCTTGCTCTCCAATTAGTTGAAAGCACCTGTCAGTTACATTCATTACTCACGTCGCTCAAGTCCCTTAGACTTCCTATCGTTTCTATCTGCTTTAACTGTCTATTTAAACCACTGCTTTGGCTCTTTATTTAACCCATCTTTGTAGTCTTACTAACCTACCACCTTCATCCGATCATCCCAAATTCCAGACTAGTTTTTCCATGGCCAACTCTTCCTCTTTCTCATCTTCACATGCTCCACTTTTTACTGAGGAGTTTATCTCCTTATGGAACGACATCTTATGTCGTTTATCCTTCACATACGCATATTTGTCTATCGAATCCCGGGTTGTGGATGAAATTTTCACTTTTTTCAGAGAAGCTAAACCCAAATTCCTTCCATCTAACCATCCTTTCATATTTGACTTTAATGAATTTTGCAACATTTTTCCTTATGGTCTTCAAGCCTTCTCTGACAACAGAAAGATAATCGAACAGCATGTAATCACTGAGTGTGATTATTTCAACAAGGTGAACTTCGTCACTCAAGCTGAGAAAGTATACTTCGACCAGCTCAAAGTTTTGGAACCCGCACATGCAAGATTGAGTAGTTTGACCCGAACAAGAGAAGCGAAAGTCGATCTACTGGACATCACCAACCGTCGTCTCCGAGGCAAACTGAAATTCAAAGAGAGGGTAGCAGAAGAGACAGAGAAGAAGGGGCTGATTGAACTGCTAGCCCAGATAGACAAGGACATCAACTCCTGCTGGTCGTTGGTGGAGTACCTGGATGAGCAGGCTAACGCATGCTTCGTTAGGCTAACAAAACTAGAAACAGAGTGTAACCAGGCCTACTCGGCCAGGAACACCAGCTTTTCTGCCTGCTTCCATGCTGAAGAAGAAAATCGTCATTTGGAGAGTCGTCCGTGCAGCTTTATAAACAAGTTTAGGCGTCATATCGGTGTAAACTGATCATGTAATGATGCCTAAACTATTTCTGTAAATCTGACCTCCAAGTTTAGCTAGCTCAACCCCTTCGACCAACCTGTTTGCTGACCTGTTTCATGGACTCTTTGGACTATTATGATGTTGAATGATTATCAGTTTCTTCATGTTCCCTCATGTCCCACATTGTAGGATAATATTTCTTTAAGTATTTCCCATTGATTGATCTAGGCATTTCTTCAAGTCCATCAATATCCTTCAAATGATAAGCATTTCCACTTAAAACTTGTGTAACTAAATATGGACCTTCCCAATTTGGTGACCACTTTCCAAACTTTTCATTATTCAAACCCACTAGCAAAACAGTTTTCCAAACTAAATCGCCAACATCAAACTGTTTTTCCTTCACGTGTTTGTTATATGCTTTAGCAACTCTATTCTTCTGGGCAATTAATTTCTCCAAGCTATAATCCTATTTTCTCCCAATTCATCGATGTTTCCATACATCAATTCATCATATTCTTCCTTGGACATGCCCCCTTGTAATTTTACTCTTAATGACTGTACTGTAATTTCTACAAGTAGCATAGCTTTCTGGCCATAAGTTAACATGTATGGGCTTACTCCGTACTCGATCTCCTACGATGTTCTATAAGCCCATAATATCGTCGATAAGAGTGAATCCCATTCTCTAGGGTTTCTTCCAAATGTCTTTTAATACGGTTAATAATAACTTTATTAGATGCTTCCGCTTACCCATTCGTCTGAGCATAGTAAGGAGTTGAATGAAGCATCTTGATTCCCCTGGATTTAGTAAACCCTAAAACTTCATGACCAGTAAATACAGTACCCTAATCTGCCATTATTGTTTCTAGTATTCCATATCGATGAATAATTTTTTCCTCTATAAATTCCTTTACTACTTTCTTAGTTATGTTTTTATACGAAGCAGTTTCGACCCACTTGGTAAAATAATCCGTAGCAACTAATATGAAGCTATGTTTTTTAGATGATGGAGGATATATCTTTCCAATTATATCCATTGCCCATCCTCGAAATGGCCACGGCTTGATAATGGGTTGCATAATGGCTGCAGGGACATGTTGTAGTGGTCCATGTTTTTGACATGTCTCACACCCTTTAGCATAATCAATACAATCTCGAGTCATTGTTGGCCAAAAGAAATCATGGCGCCTTAATAATCATTTCATTTTTATACCTACTTGATGCGCACCGCATATTCCTTCATGTAACTCTGCCATTGCTATAAATGACTCTCTTTTGCTTAAACATCTAAGCAGAACATCATCGATTGTCTTCCGATATAATTCTCCATCTATCAATTAGTATTTCAATTCTAGCCTTTTAAACGGTTTATCATCAGAAGCAGGGTTCTCTAGATATTGAATGAACGGTTTTCTCCAATCTTCTTCATTGACATCGATATGCTCCCTATTGGACTGTATCATCATAATTCAATTGTCTATTGATGGCAAAGTTTTTATTTGCGTAACAATAAATTTTACTAATTCTTTTGATATTTTATATCCAGATGCCATTTAAGCTAACTCATTGGCTTCCGTATTATCATTTCTTTTTATATGCTCCAGTTCATAATCAAAGAACTCGTTCATTAAAACTTTTGCCATATCGAAGTATCGAACAATATTCTCATTGAAGCATTGATAATTTCCCAATAACTGATTGATCACTAATTGGGAATCCTCTTTTATTCTTACAAACTTAACATTCATGTTAGCTAATATATTAAGGCCAACAATCAATGTTTCATATTCTACTTGATTATTGGAACAATCAAAATCAAGTCGACACATAAGTTTTGCTCGATATCCCTGAGAGGATACGATCATGATTCCAATACTAGATGTTGTTGTCGTACTTGATCAATCAAAATACAATGTCCATGGTACCACCTGTATTGATCCTTCGACATTCTCCTCTTCCAGATGTATATATGGATATTCTGTAATGAAGTCAGCAACCGCTTGCTCTTTAACTGCTTTAAGCGGCACGTATGTCAAATGTATTTCAAACAAAGCGAAAGCCCACTTGGCAATTCTTCCTCTGATAATCGGGCGAGTTAACGTATATTTGATAATATTCGTCTTACAAATTACCTGAACTATTATCGGCAACATGTAATGACGTAGTTTTGTACAAGCAAAGTACAATGACAAGCATAATTTCTCCACTGGAGTACATCTTTTTTCTGCATTATTCAACATCCAGCTGAGATAATATATTGCTTGCTCTTTTCCATTATCATTTTCCTATGCCAATATGCTTCCAATGGTATTGTTAGTTGCTGACAAGTAAAGCTTTAACGGTTTGCCTAGCTTGGGTGGCATCAAAACTGGTGGACTGACAAAGTATTTTTTTAAATTTGCTCAAAAGCAAGCCGGTACTCTCTCCCCCAAACGAATTGATCTTGATTCTTAAATTTAAGCAATGGAGAAAATATTTCTATCTTACCTGACAAATTAGCAATAAATCGACGCAAGAAATTTATCTTCCCTATGACCATCTGCAATTGTTTCTTACTTACGGGTGGCAACAATTCCAAAATAGCTTTGGTTTTATTCTTATCTATTTCTATTCTTCTCTGATTAACCATAAACCCTAAAAAGTTACTAGCCTTTATCCCGAACGCACATTTAAGAGGATTCATTTTCAATTTAAATTTCTCCATCCTTATAAGAGCACGCTCAAGATAAGTTAGATGACTTACCTGGTCTAATTTGATGATGATATCGTCGATGTAAACTTCCATGAAGTCCTCAATCATATCGTGGAAAACAAAATTCATAACCTTCTGATAAGTTGCTCCGTCATTTTTTAATCCAAATGGCATCACCAACCATTCGAACGTCCCAATAGCTCCTGGATATCGAAATGTTGTTTTATACACATCTTCCTCTGATATGAATATATGATTATACCCTAAATGACCATCCATTAATGACATGATCTCATTGCCAGATGCTGCGTCAATTAACATATCTGTCATTGGCATTTGATACTCATCTTTTGAGGTTGCTGTATTGTGATCTCGAAAATCTATACATACCCGTATCTTCCCATTCTTCTTTTTAACTGGCACAACATTTGATAACCATTCGACGTATCTTGTAGTTCTAATAAAACTTGCTGCCAACAAGCGTTCAACTTCCTCTTTGGCCTTCTGGACAATTTCTTGTGCAAACCTTCTTGGTGGTTGTTTGTCTAGCCAGAAGCCTTTCTTAATTGGCAATCTATGCTCTACTACATCTCGTCCTAATCCTGGCATTTCATGATAATCCCATGCGAAGCAATTCCTATGCTTTTGTAATAACTTAATCAATTGGGCTTTTGCAACTTCATCTAACAGTGCACTGATGAAAATTGGTCGATGATGTTGGGCATCTCCAATGTCAACTTCTATTAGTGGATATTGAGCTTCAATAAATTTATTATCCTCTTTGAGGGGTGATTCTTCAAATTCCATAATGCAATCCTCCATATCTTGACTACTTACTTCGGCCTTATAGGTCGTATACCTCTTATTGAGGTCGCCTAATAATATAAGGTTCTCAATGAACAACCTTATCTAAACACCCCACCAGGTCAGTTTTGGGAATCCAACGTACATTTCTCTTGTCAAACCGGCAGAATGCCACATCCCTTGAATTAATTATAGGTGGTTCGATAACGCATAAATTATCATCTGGCATCTTTCTTAACTCTCGATCAGTCCTTAAAGCATGTGCCCATGACACATGAGCCTTACTATTAGCTTTAACATATTCAACTTTGCTTCCATTCCAGAAAGCTAGCATCTGATAAAGGGTTGATGGTACACATTGATTTCCATGAATCCAATCTCTTCCTAACAACACATTATATGAACCATCTGCCTCAACAACACAGAAAGCTGCTCTAGAAGTTTTAAATCCTACCGTCAGGTCAGCCACAAATACCCTTTTGACCTCTGTTACTTCTCCTATAAAATCCGACAATTGTATATTCGATGGGATAATAGCATAATCTCTTTTTCCTATCTTTTTGAGAAACCTATATGGAACCAGATTTATAGTGGATCCTCTGTCGACCAGAACCTTGGAAACCGGACGGCCATCTAACTTAGCATTTATATTAAGTGCCCTCAAATGTTTGGATCCTTCATAAGAGGGTTTTTCAAACTCCATTAATTCCTCTTCATTTTCATATTGAAATTCTTCCTTGTCTTCCTCATCAATAATTGAATCTCCATTAGTTGTTGAGTCTACAGATGTCACTCTATATTGTAATGGAAGTCTAGCTTGGACCATGCATGAACTCAAAGGTGAAATAGATCTCGATAATACGGCAGGTCTAAGTACCATCTTGTCCTTAGCCTTTTCATTATCATTATTGCATTTACCCTAACTAGATTCCCCAAGATTCCTTTTCCATACTAAATTTGTAGCTCGGAATTTCTTAGGTTTATAAGACATCGATGGATTTTGAGTAATATGAATATGATTAACCTATCTTTATAGCTCATGCATCTTCTTCTACCTTTGCAACCTTCTTTTTTAAGTCCTTGTTACATTGCCTCCCGAACCCTGAACTTCTCCTGCTTCGAACCATTCACCTTCTGGTAGATCGCTTGGTATTTTCAAAGTCCTAGTTCGGTGAGGTATCAGAGTCACCTTGGTCTCTCTTTTAGGTGGATCATCGAATTCCTCACCCCATCCAGTTGCAACGTGGGCCATAGTCGACATAATAGTCGAATTTACCACTGGGCTCTCCCAATGTTTCAATCCTAGGGTCATCTTCTTCATAGCGCTGCTTGAAAGACTTCCGTTTTGTTGGGTATGTTGTCGAATTATCGACAACCCGAGCATTTCGCTCCTGATTCGAATGTCTATTGCTATATTGAACATTTCGGGGACAACCCCAATATTTAGTCTTTTTGTTATAATTTTGGGATCCAAATTGATCGTAAAAAGTCTTTTCTTGTGAGACTTCCTATTTCGAAAAATGCTCTCTTCATCGATCATAATTGATTTCTTCTTTACACCGAGCACATAGGTGTGGCTGCATCATTTTACCTTTAGATTTTAGTGACACCATTCCCGTCATCACGGGGAAAGGATCAACACCTACCTCCATAGGAGCCTTTTCTTTGTCATCCTCAAATTTAATTTTGTCTTGTCGAATTGTTTCTTGAATGTTTTCTTAACATAATACAATCAACCGTATTATGACTCCATGAGTGATGCCACTTACAATATTTCTTTCCTCTCATATCTTCTAGGCTTGGTATAACTTGGCCTTTGGTAAGCTTAATTTGCCCATCCGCCAAAAGAAAATCAAATATCTCATCAACCTTATTTATGTCAAAAGAATAATACTGGACATCCTTTGACTTGATCATGACAGTACCCTTTTCCTTTGTTTTAGTTGGCTTCAAAGCAGGACAAGTTTATGGCTTTTCTATCATCATCTTAGCAACTGCCACCTCAGCATACTCTGACTCGTTTTCATCGACTAGTGTTTCATCGACAAAGTTTATCTCATGTCTAGCATGCTTCCTATCCTTTTCTTTCAAAAAGTTTTCATGCTTCACAACAATGGTAGTCAGTGAAAACAAATCATAATAGGTCTAACCTACCATTTTTTCCCTAATGGAAAATTTTAAACCATTAAAAGCAAATTCAACAAATGTCCTCTCGAGTAATGGTACAAGACATCTATTTCTTGCCTTTATGAATCGAAACATAAACTGATCAACGGATTCATTATTATACTTTTTCATTGCTAATAAATCTATCACAAACATGTCTGGCACCACCCTTTGAAATTGACTATGAAACATCATTTCTATCTGATCCCAAGAGGTTACAGAATGACGCGGTAGAGATGTGTACTAGGTAAAAGCGGTTTTGGACAATGATAATGGGAATAAGCGCAACTTTCAATGATCTCCATATGTAGCATCCCACATAAAGCAGTGAATCGATTGATATGCTCCTGTGTTGACTGTTCATCTTTGCCAGTAAACAGACTAAATTTTGGCATCTTAAACCCCCTTGGGTACGGAACTGTATCCGTCCATTCTGGGTAAGGCTTCCTGTATACTTGTCTAAAAACTCCTGGTTCGCCACCGTATTGCCGTAACATTGGATCAACTATATGATGATTTTGTCATATTGGGATTATAACTGGTGGTGCATTTTGTTGCAGAGGTTGATGCATCTGATATTGGGATATTGGCACTTGTGGTATTGGTTGTAGTAATGGATATTGTGTTACTGGCTGTGGATGTTGTGGAGCTGGATTCTGTAGTGGCGGTTATGAATATTATGGCATTGTGTTTTGCAATGGTGGTTGTGGATATTGTGGTATTGTAGTTTGCAATGGTAAGGGCTGTAGTTGTTGTGGCATTGTGTTTTGCAATGGTAAGGGTTGCAGTGGTTGTGGCATTTGATAATGTGGTGTTGGCTACGGTGTTGTTACATTCCTCCCTAGACTATCCATACTAACATTTGGCCTGAATAACCCTTGAGGAACGCTTGGTTGAGCAACAAAACCACTAGACAACACGTTATCGTGTAATTGGTTCGGAGCAGTATGCTGAAGAACCATATTTGCAGTAGTCATCATTGTCTGAATTGAACCAGATGAATTTGCTCTGTTGGCTATTAGTTGATCCGTATTGATGTTCTCGTTTCGATGTATTGAATTAACTGCATTACCTTCAATTGTTGACAACTAGGTGTGTGTTTGATTTGCTAGCGCATTTTCTCCTCTATGAAGAATTCTTATTGGTGCAAGAGGCATAAGTTGCCATGTTGTTACACTACCAGAAGTTGTAACTATGGGTTGTTCAAAACCTCCTACTAGACCTGAAGGTATGACTGGGACTATCTGAGGTTGAGAAGAATTTATCGATGAATTCGGCCTTCCAGTGATTTCCTGAATTGTATTTGATAAACAATGGCCTAATAGTATCAGCCACGCATCTAGTGACTAGATTAGCCAAATCATTATGCTGTTCTTCCATGATTCTTCTCATAGTAGCAAGTGTAATTGGATTTGGTTCCAATTGCTTTCTTAGCTCTTCAATAAGGTGTCTGGGAATATCTATCTCCCCTACCTGACCCTACTCTGTAATTGTTCACCCGTTTGAAGATTCTGTGCGTGTCACTTGTTCTACAGCAGGATTCGGGGGTGCATTGCTCCCTGGAACATTGTTATTTTGGTCTAATTGGCTCTGACTTCTCGTTCGTGCCATTATTACTCCTCCAATTGATCTAAGAGGTCCTATCAGGTGTGCCAAAATTATGTTTCGTCGCAAAATATCTTCACGACGAAATATAATTCACCAAAAGTCGTTCTTCGGCTCTTAATGAGAAGAGACTGAATTCTAAATCTAATTCCAGACAGGAGCAATCCAGGCGTAAATAAGGAACTTGATTTTTACAGAAGATCTAGACAAATCCATCCAATTACTGGTGGCTTCCAAACTTTACAAAGACCTGAGCAACTGCAGCTAAGGAAACTGAAAGTGCGAAATTGGAAAGTAAAGACTACACCTATGAAAGCTAAAAGTGCAAAACTTGAAAATAAAGATAAAAGACAACATTTGTTTTGTTCATGTGTGCCGGGGGGGGTCTTGTTGGCAATCATGCGCTATTTATAGCGCAGACTTGATAACCGTTCTTGGTGTCGTATCCAATCTCTACCATTGATTTCATCTTTACCGTTTTGACACTTGTTTATCAACTGTTATCGATCTTATCCTCTGTATAAAATGATAATCGCTTTTAAGCCCATTTAGTCTCTGAAAACGACAACCGCCATCGAGCCCATCGGTTCTCTAAGGCAACAACCGTCATTGAACTTTTCTCCATTTAACACCTATCTCTCGGGATAATAACTGTCATCAAATCTTTTCTCCGTTTGACACCTGTCTCTCGGGATGATAACTGTCATCGAGCCTTTCTTCCGTTTGACACCTGTCTTCCGGGATGATAACTATCATTGAACCTCTCTTCCGTTTGACATCTATCTCTTGGGATGGTAACCGTCATCGAGCCTTTCCTCTATTTGACACCTGTCTCTCGGGATGATAATTGTCATCAAACCTTTTCTCCGTTTGACACCTGTCTCTTGGGATGATAACTGTCATCGAGCCTTTCTTCCATTTGACACCTGTCTCTTGGTATGGTAACCGTCATCAAGCCTTTCCTCCATTTGACACCTCACTACAAAAAAACTGGATTTTTTCCACGAAAATATGCGACGAAAAAATTTTCGTCGCAAATTTGTGACAAATTTTCCAACTAATTTTGCGATGAATTCAAAAAAACCCATTATGTTCGGCATTTTTTATATTCGTTGGAAAATTTGTTGGAAATTTCCAACGAATTTCCAACGAATGTCAATTTTCCGGATAATTATTTCAGTGTGTACAATTTTCGTTGGCAAATTCGTTGGAAATTTCCAACTAATTTTTTTTCGTTGGAAATTTCCAACGAATTTTTCAACGAATTCAAAAAAACCCAATATTGTTCGGCATTTTTTATATTCATTGGAAAATTCGTTGGAAATTTCCAACGAATTTTTCAACGAATTTCAATTTTCCGGGCAATTATTTCAGTGCGTACAATTTTCATTGGAAAATTCGTTGGAATTTTCCAACGAATTAAAAAAAACCCGATACTATTCGGCATTTTTTTATATTCATGAGAAAATTCGTTGGAAATTTCCAACGAATTTCAATTTTCCGGGCAATTATTTCAGTGTGTACAATTTTCGTTGGAAAATTTGTTGGAAATTTCCAACGAATTCACAAAAACCTGGTACTATTCAGCATTTTTTTATATTCGTGGGAAAATTCATTGGAAATTTTCAACGAATTTCAATTTTCCGGGCAATTATTTCAGTGTGTACAATTTTCGTTGGAAATTTCCAACGAATTTTTTTTTCGTTAGAAATTTCCAACGAATTTCAATTTTCCGGGTAATTATTTTAGTGTGTACAATTTTCGTTGCAAAATTCGTGGGAAATTTCCCACGAATTTTGCAACGAAAACCCTACTTCTTCCTTATTCAATATTTTCGCGCTCGTTATTTCCACAACTCTCAATTTCCACATTCTCTCTCTCTCTCTCTCTCTCTCTCTCTCTCTCTCTCTCTCTCTCTCTCTCTCTCTCTCTCTCTCTCTCCTTCGCCTTCACCTTCTCCCTCCGTCTCCCGTTCCGCCTCCTCCCCCATCGGCCCCCCTCCTCCTCCGACTCCGGCTCCGGCACTATGGACACCAAGATCGGTCATCCGGGGTCATCCGCGACGTCGGTTCCCTCCCCAAAGGCGTCGCCGCGGCCATCCAGGGCCAGGTCCCCGCGGCGGTCGGCGCCCCTGATGCCACCATGGGCCGCCCCCAACGCTCCCGACACCACCAAGCCTGGTCGCCGGCGAGGGTCGAGCTCGTCGCCGGCGACGAGGCTGGCGAGAGCGATTTTTCGACCAAAAAAAAAATTTGTAGTTTCCAACGAAAAAAACTCGTCGGAAAAAAAAATTCGTTTCCAACGAATTTAGTCACGAGTTTTCCAACGAAAAAAAATTCGTTGCAAATTTCCAACGAAAATTGAAATTTTTCGTTGGAAAAATTTGCGACGACGAATTACCAATGAAATTTTTTCGTTAGAAAATTCGTTGGAAATTCGTTTTCCAACGAATTTTTCCAAATTTTTCGTTGGAAATTTCGTCGGAAAAAATATGTTTTTTTGTAGTGCCTGTCTTTGGGGATGATAACCGTCATCGAACCTCTCTTTCGTTTGACATCTGTCCACTAAAAATAAGGACCTTTATCGAGCTTTTCTAACTTGACATCCATCACCCCTTTTCATCGATTTCATCGATGAAAAACACTTTTTAGCACTTGGAAGTCTTGCACAGGCCTTCATCGAATCTTCGATTGGAAAGTCTTGCAAAGGCCTTCATAGCTTGATATTCGTTCCTCTCCTTGTCGATATCTTCGATGAAACTACCTTTAGCATTTTTTATCCCCCTTTATCTAATTTTCAAATTTCCCGCTTATGACTGTCCGTACCTACTAGCTGTCATTTTTGTACAGGTGACGTCATTTTATTCATATATCCTCACGACAAAATCTCTAATTAATTTCAGGTGTCAATAGCGGGACATACTTGCGGCGGTTGCTGAGATAAATGAGGACGATTTGGAGAGCAAGGCTTAAGAAGACTGCACCTCTCAGCTCCCACTCCTTCCACACGTCGCTCGAAGAAGAGAGCACCTCCGACAGCCTCCGTGCCCTCGTAAGGACCTAGCCAGTAACAACTGCGAGACATGTTGCCAACAAAAAATTAGCCGATGTCGAATCATTCAGAGATGAAAGCTAAGGCCAATTGGAGAGAGCGAAAGTAATGACTCAAGCATGAAACACGGCAAGCTTTCGCAGCCTCTAGCGGTAATTAGAGGGCGATGTACCAGTCAACCAACAAAATGCTACCTTAGCTATGCGAAGAAGGCATATAGACAGTGAATGAATGAACACTGAGCTGATGTTAACATCTCATTGATCGATGACATACCAATCGTTAGCATGGTGTGCGGTTCCTGCACTCGATAGACGACTGGGGTGTCTCTTCACCACAAACTGCGCCTTCTCGGGCGACACACAAAGAGAGACAGAGACAGACAGAGAGAGGCACGAAGAGCGTCGATGGCATGCGGAGGCGACGTCAAGGCACGGCGAGCGATATTGGTGGCGACATGCGACTAGCGTCAGAGGCCACACTAATTACAATTTACATGGCCTGTGTGCCCTTCATCATATAAATACCACAGATGATTTGTTTATTAATTATCGAATTTTCATTACCTACACAGTCTACATCGTCCTTCCCAAAGCGCACACATACAAAGTGGGTTATTGGAATTTTCTTTCTTTCCTTTATTTCTTCACGTCAG
The DNA here is from genome assembly GCA_031216285.1 of Syzygium syzygioides. Taxonomy (NCBI): domain Eukaryota; kingdom Viridiplantae; phylum Streptophyta; class Magnoliopsida; order Myrtales; family Myrtaceae; genus Syzygium; species Syzygium syzygioides. The sequence goes on along the minus strand of JASUUD010000015.1, from coordinate 2,443 downwards.
TCATAACTTGAATTACCCCCCAATATCATGTCTTTCATAGACCTCTCATAAAGACATGTCTCCTCTTCTTCTCTTCTCCTCTTCTCTTCGTCATAATCAGAATCATCTTGTTCACAATAATCGAAGTCATCTTCCTGTGTCGCGACCCCTAAAAGATTTTATAAATTTTTCGGGCTAATGGATTATCAAGATTGAACTTAACTCGGACCCTCCCAAGTCCTACCAATTCGCAACTTAGGGTTTAAATTCTTAACACGCAATCGTTTTCATGCTTGGAGTCGCCACTAATCAATTTATGGTAGGCTGATTAGAAACCTAAATAAAACATAGGGAGATATATTTTATTCCTACGAACCAGAGATTCTAAGCTCGGGGACTTGATTACGCTAGATCTAGTCTAACGCCCTTTCGGTACCTTTTCATTTCAAAAATATTCTGGCAAGCAGTTTGGATCCATTTTAACTTATTCACTAACATGTGAGGTGCTCATGCGTGTGCGCAATCCACCAATTTAACACCCAGAAATCAAAGCATTAAATAAATTGCAAGCTTAGGAGAACAACTTACCTCGAATCCAACGCAAGCATCTGCATTGTTAGCTAGAAAATCACATCAAACATCCTAATATGATTTCTAGTTAACAAACAACTCATTCAATTCCCTTTTTTTTGGATTTTCACTTGTTTAAATGAAATCTAACCTATATGCAATGACATGCAATTAATGACATGCGAATTAATGCAACCTAGCATGCAAACTATATGTCATGCGACGACGTGACATAATTCTAATGACGGATGAGTGGATTATTTTTGGTATTTTTCGATGAAATTCGGAATTATGAAAAATGCCTAAAATAACGTGCAAACTAAAGACTTTCTTTTTTTTGGTATTTTCTTTCTAAAATTCGGAATAGTAAAAATGCCTAAAATAGAATGCAATCTATGATGATTTAACTTATCCTAACATGGTTTCTTTTTGGAATTTTTTTTAAAAAAAATTCGGGATAAATAAATTGCTGAAATTAAAATGCAATCTATTCTAATCTACCCTAAAGCAATTCATTCTCTTTTTTTGGGTTTTTCTTGAAAATTCGAAATTAGAAAATAACGTGAATAATCTGTTAGGATTAAAACCATATTTAATTTAAACTAGGAAACATGCGACCTTAGGTCCTAATTTAAATTAAATACTTATCTCATCCTTCGGGATATATTCAAAATTCCTAAACATGCAAAATTCTAATTTAACAACAAAACAGAATTTTGTTTGGGTTTTCTTTTTATTTGAAAAGAAAGACAATTTAAACCCAAAGGGGATAGCAATTAATTCAAATCAACCACGCAATCCGCCATATTCGTCTCAAACTCGGATTAGGCACAAGAATCAAATTATCGGCCATATCTAAAGAGTTATAGATATTAACAGATAATTGATTGTTTAAATTTGGAAAGCAAATAAAATCTAATATCGTACCCAAGTGGTTATGGATAAGATAACGATTTTCCGTATCACCGCGTATCGTACCTTAAGGATAAGGTCGGATAGTCGTCCAGATACGTTGCTAAATTAGGCATGATTCCTAATTTTGGGTGTTTTCGAATATTGCGGATATCGCAAATATTATCCTAAGATATCTAGCAATCCACGCACTATTCACGAAATATTCAAACACCCGAAAGATTAGGAAATTGAATATAGATGAGAATCTTACCTAATTTGTGAATATTTCCAAATTTGAATCACCGGCGGATCGGGATTGCGGAACGTATGGTGGTCGACAGCAGTGGTCCAGCGGCGATAGCAGGCGGCTCACGTCGGGACGGCGATAATGGCGTGGGCGCTCGAGACAGCAGAAATAACAACGTTGTGCAAGACTGGCCGCAAACTGGGGGGAAGGCTTTGTAGTGGAGATGTGCCCTTTTAGAATCTTCCTTTAATGCGCAGAACGTGCTCTTCCTTTGAAGAGTAACCAAAGTCCTTCAATCAACTTCCACCACTTGGCTCCTTCTTTGACTTTTCTTTCGATGTTGTTGTCTCCGTGGCTTGGCAATGTGAAGCTTACTGGTTTGGTGGTTCTCGGCCAAGGAAGGAAAATCTTGCAGTGTGGACTTCTTTCGGTGGCAAGTCAGAGGGAACCGTGATGAGTGTTGCTCACGGTGCTGCAAGAAAATTTATTGAACTCCTAGCAAGACCCAGACCATCGAACAGTAGCAATAATGAAGAGAATTGTCGGATTGCAGCAGCTGGTCGTCAACGGGGCTTCGGGATGGGAGCGTCTTGGTTGGGTGCAAGCATCCACAGTGGAGCGAATGTCGTGGAGCGAGGAATCACCGTTGAGACTCGCGACTGGCTAATGTTAGCATCAAGAAGCGGAGGAGCGGGAGCAAGGCGTGACCAAGAAGAGCTTGCCGCGGACACCCCTCTTCTCTCTTTTCTCTTG